>JBAMYA010000021.1:7189301-7201776 GCA_037176975.1 Arrhamphus sclerolepis | reverse complement strand
TTTCCATTGGACTGGATTGGTTCTCATATATTTACAAAACAGCCAAGTGTTTAGAAGAAGAGGCCATGAACTCTCCCTCTTCTGTGTTGATTGTCAATAGTTTGTACAACGTCAGTAGTTGTCTTGTACAGCCTAAAAGAAAGATAGCAGTGACCAGATGCTAAAAAATGTGGCCCTGGTCTGTATTATGCATCTGAACTCCACTCTTACTTTGATATTTGAAATCAGTATATATTAGCAACATAATGTTCTCAAAATGTCAAACATGAAAGTGTAATACAGACTTTACAATTTCAAGTTATTACAAGTTTTTGTCTAAGTGGATTATCATTACTAACATCATTATCATTACTAACATGTTAAAGATAAACAGCTCATTAGCAGTTTAAGTCAATAAAGTGGAGTTAATTTTTACACATTAAAAAAGCTACTTTTCAATTTCCTTTTTGGTCAACACAATATATTTTTAAATACATCTGAAGAGAATTTTTGTGACAGTTTTTGTAATTGTATGATCAAGGATGACTTAGTTTATCTAACAACCCCACATTCTAGCTTTATAAAACATAACATAGAAAATCAAATGCACTTGCTGTCATTTTTCATATCTATTCTCAGATCAAATGGGGGAAAACTTATCAGCGCACCTTTTACCAACTATCAAGCACGGTGTTGGAGGAGCAATGGCATGGGCTCGTTTTGCTTCATTAAAAAGTTAAGCTCTCTGTGTGCAGAAGGTAGTCTAGATGTAATTGTGAGGTAACCTGTCACACCTCTAAAGCTTTGCTGAAAGTGGGTTATGCAACATGAAATTATATCAAGCATCAATTCTAAATGATGAATGAAAAAGAAACAAACTCCAGACCTCAACCTGAGAGCAGAACTGTGAATATAGGAATGCCTGAATAATAATTTAAAAAACAACTTAAAAATGGCCAAAACTGGATTTTTGAAAAACCCTCATATTAGACTAAACACCTACTTGTGCAAAGAAAAAAAAGAAATCAGAAATTACAACAAAGAGCACAAGCAAGTTATGTTAAAGTCCCCTTGCAGATAAATGTGATCGTAACAAAAACAAGCTACAATTATAAAAAAAAACTTTTTTAAACATTTTTTGAAAAAGATTTAAAAACAAAATTTTTAAAAATGAAATTAAAAGAAAACAAAAAACATTTTGATGATTAGTTGATACCGTATTTATTTTTCATTAATTATTGATTTATACATGCATGATTGTTAATTTTTAAGTGTTCTTAATTATTTTTAATGTATTTTTAATTTTTAGACTATTGTAAACAATGTGGACTAAAATACTCATGTTAAAGATCCTGGCAAAAATGTGCACGTTGAAATCTACTCAAATCACATAGTAAACATGGCGTCATTATGAAGAAGATCCCTCAGAAGACAAACTTAAAGCCCTTTCTGTATCTCTTAAAGAATTTATAATAAAATTATAAAAAAAAGCAAAGGACAAAGAACAAACAAAGCCCCAGCTTAAAATGAAGAGGAGAAATGAGAATATGCGTGTTATACTTTTTTATTTTTTAGCAGGATACAAAAATAGTGATTTGAATGGATCCCTATGACCACAAAAATGTGTTTTAAGTATTTGACACAGAGAAATATATGTTGCCCCCACCCCCCTTCAGTTTTTTTTAATATGTATGATTAGGACGGATGCTGGTATTAAAATTAATACAAAAATAAGTAAATGACAATATATGTGTGCGTATGTCTTTTAAAGTTTGTTTTTTCGACTTTAAGCCTTTTTGAAGCTGCATCAAAGGGTTAAGAAAACTCAAAAATGTACAACGTTGCATGTGTCATCAATAATATGCCCGAAAAATGAGGAAATATGCTCTAAATCAAAAGCCATAAACACACACACACACAAAAAAAAACAAAAAACATGTGCTTCGGTGTATCAACGTGTTAAATATACAAGAATTGCAGTTATTCTGTGCTTTACTTAACTTTGGGGTCCCTGTAGAATGTGTCCCCAAAAAGCCGGTAGTTTCATAACCGTTCACGGTCTCATTAAAACGGTCGGGAGGGGGATGTCGCTAAACTTTGGCCGTATAAATAAATCGAGCTTGACTTTATAGTTAACGTGAATCCACAGCGGGGCATTTCTAGTGTTGTGTAGTCGATGGCTGGGCGGAATTTTAACATAATATCTGGCGTTGGCTAGCTCATTTTTTTTAAATCGTTAGTCGTGGCTAACGTCATTAGCTGAAGAGCTAACGTGGTTAACGTGTGTTAACGTCCGCAGGAGGAGAACTGGGACTCGGAGGAAGGAAGGAAGGAAACTGACAAGTCGGATCCCTGAGCAAAGCTAGCACACGTCTCGACTCCCAACTTCACACTGTGACGCATTTAGAAAAGGTGACTAAATCTGAATATCCTGTGTGGTATTTAACATTATTTAGTGAACCGAACATGCTGTTGGTTGTCATAGCGAGGCGTTAGCAGTACGTGGAGCGGAGCTAGCCCGTTAGCCGCAAACTTCTGAAGAAGTCTTCTAAAGTCCGATTTGGTTTCTAAGATTAATTTAGGAACTCAGCTGACCGGAGTTTTAAACAGGACTCTGTCACTCTGACCCGCTCCAACAGCAGCAGGTTGAGCGGAGAATAAACACTCATGGCATCGGAAGTGATAGAGAGTGAAGCGACGTTAAAGGGCTTGAGTGATATGAGCTTGAACAATAGCACCGTAGATTTTGTCACACCCAGCAGGACTCATGAGGACCTGGGGAACAGACAGGCTTCTAGCCCCTCATCTTCCGGAGTTTCTGGAGAAGGTGATGACGAGGATATAAACGAGTCGCAGATTAGCACAACTTCCACTGTTGAAAATGGCGAAGAGGCATTTGAGGAAAGTTCGACCAAAACAAGAGGTTCGCCTCAGAGATGGACAACCGCAGACAATGTGGAGAAACAAACAGAAGGAAGGAGCTCTACCCCGGTTAGCCTTCCTCAGCCACTGTCACCACCTGGGCCCATTGGAAGGTCTGTGTTTTTTCTATTTCTTCGTGGTTCCGTGTTCATATTTCCATTAAAAATAATAACCCTGTTTTTGCTGTACCTGAGTCGGACAAGCCAGTGTCTTTATGAATTTCAGTGCACTGGATTATTTGAAAGTTGTTTGACAAGCAAGAGGTTCTTCAGCAGGCTTGCCAAGAAACAGTGCCAGGGGCCTGTATAGACATAAACTTCTTAGTGCACAGATCCCCTATTACTCAGATAACGTCTTTTCGTTGTTTCTTTTAAGTGTCAGATGGTTGTGTGAAGTGTGCTGAAATGTACTTCCCCTTTAACATGTTGAGCTTATAATTACTGCTGTGAAAAGGGAAATAATGAATAGTAAAGTTAAAAAAGTAGTCCCTGAAAAATTATCTATGCATGTATTATGAATATTATCAGCATCCTTGAAAGCTTGTGCACTGCACACACAAACCGTTCTCTAAAATAGAGATATAATAGCAGAGTGATGATGACCTGAGCATGTCTCTTCATGATGTTTTATAATCCTGTAATTCGTGTTCTTAATTTTGCTAGGTAACCCATTTATGCATGTTCATGAGTTTCTTCCATTCCTTCTAAACCAAGTAAATCTGTAGTTTGTCTATTTTTCAAGTGAAGAACTACATTTTTCACAAGAAATATAACTTTCTCAGTTAAAGAACATCCTATATAAAATGAATAAGACAAAAAAAAAAGCTACTGAAGGGCTCAAAGTTGGATTATGTTTTTGTTTATGGTACAACAATCGATGGTTTTATTTGCAGTGTTAACCTCTATCCACTCATCCACATGGATCACGCATGCCACCTACCCTAACATTTTTGCAGAGAAGCCTCACCACTTAATCAATTGAAACGGGGAGGGATCTCGTGACATTTGTGGGATGCAAGTTCAGTCAACAAGCCCACATTCCCCAAAGGGTTTATTGTTAATGTCCCTGGACCAGACTCTTTAGAGCAAAGCCATAAATTCTTTATTTGTGCCTTAAATGACTGGATGTCTTTTAGACTTACCTAGTATTAGTCAAAATGGTCATCATGTTACAGTTGATTGACATCACACCTCTAAACTACTGGACATTTTTCCTTTTCTAAATTCCATTTAAATTATAATTTACTTCAAACAATCAGCACAGCATTTGAGTAATTTGAAATAAATTGTATATTATTAATGTGAATTAGGAATTCAAGAGCAGTTTGAAAGTGTCACTCATTCACAACCACAAACTGAGTTACTTAATGTTTTATATAATATTTTACGATAAAATCGGCTTGACTCACCTCAGCTCTACTCGCCTCGGTCTCAATTGTTTTCCGTTACAGTTCAGTACCACCTCCGTGGGGCCTTCATGGTAAGGCGGCCTGAAACGTAGTGATGTCTTTATATACAACAGCTCCAGTCACGTATGTGACAACGACAATGGAGGATGTCCAGGTGTCCTTGTTTCACCACGGAGTAGGCTTGCTTGCCATTCTTAGCTGTATCAAAGTTTAATTGTAAAAATAAAGTTGTCAATGTAAAGTAAATCGCTGTTGGTGAGTTTTAAATGTGGTAGGTGTGAAGGAGTTGTTCTCATGACTAATCAGTGACATCACTATCCGGCCAATCAGTGGTCTGCATCCTGGTGATGTTGCATTTTCAGCCCAACTCAGCTCGGTTCGAACCCCAGCCAAGTAGGTGCGAGAAAAGGAAGTACGAGCCGGTACTATGACCTAGTGGTTCCTCCACAGTTCCTCCACTGACCACTAGGTGCTGGCTCCAAAGCAGAACAAATCTCAGTTGACCTCCATGTTGAAACAACCAACTTTGAAGTATGCTTAAATATATTTACAGCCTGGTTAAAAACATCAGTTTTGGTTTCTATAGTTAGATTTGACATCCATGACAACTGTGGAGGTGAGGTGAATTGTTTTTGTACCACATCAGATAAATATATATTAATAAAGTTGACCAGATGACTAAACATCATTTGACATGTTTGATTGACAGCTATCATTAGCTATCACAGCTAACCATTGCTGTCATCATTTTAGCTACTTAGCACTTAGGCCTGTAATATATTTGCTGTTATCAACAAATGTGTGAATGCATCATGGCTGACATGCATATCCTGCGTTTATTTTACACGTCAGTTGGGCACGTACTCCAAAAAAAACGACGACGTGTACACAAGTGGCAGTATTTACTTGAACACTAGCGCAGGTCAGTCCACTTGTTGTCAACAAGTTGACGGTCAAATGCTGTTGGTGTTTCTTGTCAATTTTGCACAACAGCAACACATGACAAACAAACTCCTAATGTTTTTCCTAGTTTTTAGTGCTGTCAGAGTGAACAAATTGCAAATGTGGAAGCCAGTTTATGTTTCGATTTTTCTTTTGAGGTAAAGCAGAACGCTGGTGCTGTAAAAACTGGGTCCAACAACTGCATTGTTTATTTTTGTGATTTTCAGTTACAAAAGTTCAACATAATTGAAAAAAAATGTTTGAAAATGTTGATCAGACTGCAGGCTTGCTTCTCAACACATGATTTTGATTCATTGTTAAACCCACAAATGGGAATTAGTAGAAGACGAGGACACATCTTCCCCACAATCTTTTTATATTCTCCCTTTGTGCTGTATTGAAGTCACAAGTTAAATTGGGACTTTAAAAGAAAAAAATGTGTACTTTGATCCAGTTTAGCACCAAAAAAATGACCTCATTATCATAATAGAAATAAGAATAGTAAATTTTTAGCTTCAGAAATCCAGAGAATTTCTCTACAAATCTGTTTACAGCAGTGTAACATTAAATCAATGATTAGAGTAACATCAGATCTGTTGTTTTCTTTATAAGAACATGATTGCACTTGAATTGGGCAATTTTATGACATGAGTATCACAATTTTAAACTTCAAAGCTTCATGAAATCAAAGTCAGGTTGGGTTTTTTTCTATAACACATTTTAAGACAACCTCAGCTGACCAAAGAGCTGTACAGGCTTAAACAAATAGAAATCCCAAAGTCAACAATAAGAATAAACAAATAAATCTAATAGAATAACATGGACTGCTGGACTACTTTGAGTCTAAACAGGATCATACTTTCATTTGTAGTTTGAATCAGATTGTATCAATCTGCTCTGAAAGAACTGGATTTAAATAATGAATCTAATTCCGTGTCAAGAAGAAACTAGGAAGGTGTTTCGAAGAAAAAATGTTGGAAAAAGAAGAGTATCATATTTCAAAAATATTTTTGAAAAAATTAATAAATTGATCAAGAAAACCTGACCTTTTTTAATGTAACATATTTACTTGTGTTTATATCTGCCTTGACTTTAATGCATTAAACTGTAATATTATGTTAATTACCTTGATGGAAGGAAGTGTTACCACAGTCAAACCATTGGTCACCAATTTACATTGCAGCTAATCTTTATGAAGCATAGTTTTACATTCTTCTAGTTTTTGAAATGTCATTTGTTTCTATTTTTAATTTCATTTTGCTTGTGTATTTGCAGTATTATCTTTCTAGGAAACCACTTTTGTTGCATTTGGATTTCAGATGTTCTGTAGGGATTTACCACCATCCAAAATTAAATGGCTAAACTGATTAATCATGAAAAAATAAATACAAAATCTCACTGCTGCACAGTCAGGATTCTGTGCAGCAGCGATACAGATACTATGGCCTGCATTTGTTAATAGTCTTGTGGTCTTAAAAACTAATCTCTTAACACAAGTTTCAAAGCCTTTCATGAAGCCAATGACCTGATTATGAGGCCAGTTATAAGCTGAAACTCTTGAGTTTCTTGAGCATGGGGCTTTGTTTGCGCTGTTAAACAATAAGCTGTGCAGTGCATCTGTCAACTGGCACAAAGGTATTAGGGGTCGTGTTTTCTCCGATTAAATTTTGCATGTTAGAAAATGCCAGTTGCTTTGATGGTTAGAAACAACAGTTATTGACTCGGTTAAATGAAAATATAAAATCTGCATCTAGGAGGCAACTATGTCTTATCTTTCAACTACAAGTTGCTGGTTTCATCCCTGACTTCCTCAATTCATATCTCAAAATGTCTTTAAGCACGAAACTGAACTGCGCATTTCCCCCAGTTTGTTCATCACTTGTAGATTACTTTCTGATAAACAGTACATTCACTTCCTTGATACTTTTTGCACATTTAAAAAAAACTGGTTCAGGTTCCTATATTGACAGCAGAGGCTGCTATTGGCCTACAAGAGAGAATCTCTAATATAATGCAATTCAGACTCAATTCAATTCAAAAATATTTTATTAATTCCCAAAGGTAAATTAGCTTAAACACGGGTAGATGGTCCAACAAATGATATGTTGGCAAAGTCAAATGAGCTAGTTTGTAATTAAATTATTTTTTTATGGATTGAGTGTTTCCACCTGTAGTTCCAGAGAGTATGTGTAATCATTGAAAGACAACACAGAAATTACAGATTTTATCACCAGAGATTTCATTGAACTCTCTGTGCAGGGATAACGATGAAAACCATTGTCAAATGGCCCTTATCTTCAGGACTTGGAAGACCCTGCATCTAAGAACATCAATTTATCTGTTGTGGAAATTGCTACTACATGGTGTCTGCTATACCTCTGAAAACATCTTACAATCAGTGTAATTTTTTTGCCGCATCCACACATTTGGTATAAAATTCTAATATGCAAACAAAAACATAGTAACAGGATCTGAAAACAACGGTATCATTTTCAGGGTTCTCCCCAGCTTTTGAGACCATGGTGGTGCTGCCAGTGCACCACCGTGTCCTCCATGCTGAGAGGGAACCTTAGAGGAGAGGAAAAACTGTTTTCTGTCACAGTTAAGAATCAGTCCTAAATTTTCTGAAAGGCAAACATCTCAATTTCTAAATCAGTCAATCAAGCATTTGGTTTTCATATGAATCCTAAAAGATGTAAATAATCTTGTTACTACTAGGTTTACCTACTGATTGATTTAGTTCATCAGTCACAAGTTAGCCCTGAATCTAAACTGACCTTCAGTATCCAGTTTGCTTGACACGATACTAATTTAACAAAATAAACCTTGTTTTTAATTCAAGACTGAAAGCCATTTTGTTTACCAAAAATTTACATTACATAAACATATACATAAGCATAATTTACATATACATATATAGAATTAAATTTTAAGTGAATGGATTAAAGAAAATGGGGGGGGGGGGATCAGAGATGTGGGAGTATTGTTTTCTTTTTGAAACTATAGATGTCATCGTCACTGGCTCTTTGGCAAACTGTTATATATAAGAATTTTTTTTAGAGACGAGAAGATTTCCATCTATTATCTTCCCATGGTTTTGATAATACTGGGAGGAAAGAAATCTGTTGAGGCAAACAGCAGCAATATACATAGCACCAGTTTGCTCATTTCTACTTTGTGCAGAGATGCCTTTGCTTTTCTAAGTTGCTAACTTTAGGCACTGTTGCTCAAATGAACTGCAGTGTTTCTCTGTGGCTGGTAAAGGATATTTATTAGCCAAAAATGACAGTAAGAGCACACAGTGTCTGAATGTAACATATAACACATTAAGTCTTTTGTACGACAATGTCAAAAATGGCACAGATGATCAGTTGAGAAATCTTGGGGAAAAAATTTTTTCCAACTTTTAGAGAACGCATTGCTGATTTCAACAATGATGCCAGGCTGCATTTTGCATCATAATGCGGATCCTCAGGTCCTGGTGCAAAACTGAACTAAGCTGCAGTCCAGACTTGTCACTCGAGCAAAAATATTTTGAGCATTAATAAACAAATGACAAATAATGGAAACCCATAGCTGATTTCTGAATTTTGTTTTCTCAACGTTATGTTGTTCCTGTGATGTTTTTGCTAAAATATTCATTCAAGAGTGACTGTTGCCCTTGCATCTTAGCAGATCAGTTGAACTTCTCCAGTTCCTCCACAATCCTGAGGGTTTTTTCATGTCACATTAAAAGATAACCAATTATGTGTTCGGATTTCACAGATAATCTTTTCCATCCTGCTCCTGATCTTAATGCGTCTTCAAAATGTACAACAAATCTTTTTAGAAATTAAACTATGAAATTATGAGCTCAATGTTCATGCTTTCTTTCCCAGCCTCGAGCGTCAAGAGTCAGTTGCCACAACTGAAGCCCGTTTAAGGATGGAAGGAGTTGAACTTAAGGAAGAGTGGCAAGATGAGGATTTTCCACGGTATTTTCATTCATACATGCATCATTGTTTGGTCATAAATTTGTATCACATTGCTTGTGTTTTGAAAGTTTATGAACCCTACACCTACTGAAGGAAATATATCCATCTGAATAAACATTAGGCCCCTCCCCGAGGAAGAGGAGCTTGAAGACGAACTTTTTGCTGGAACATCTGAAGAGAGACATCCTGGTAAACAAAACACAATATTGCAATGTACATTAGAGTACAGGCTGCAATGTATATATTATGATCAAAGAATTATTTAGTTTAGTTAGTTTAGAAATATTTTATTTGTCCATTCTTTTGTAATCTCAAATCTAACTGAGACTAAGATGAAGGCTCAGCAGCCTGAATATACACAAATCATTTGTTAAAAATCCGCTGATGTAGTGATTTGTCTGCTGTGCAGCAGGGGAATGATGGTCAAATGAACAGTAAAAGTTATTAGTGTGAAACGCTGGACCTTCATATCAGACTTTGTAGATTTTTTTGGTACTGGAACGCCTAGATATTCTCCACAACCTCTTAAGATGGTTGTTGTAAAGATTTCTTTATTTCCCATGATTGGTCTTGTTATTATTGACAAAAAAATCTAAACCTGTCCATAAATTGTGCTTAAATGGTTTGCCCTCCACTGTAGACTATGCAATGAACCATGGCAAGAAGACAAGGAAAAAGCTAACTGCTCCGGACATCAGCCTTACTCTCGACCACAGCGAAGGCTCTATTCTCTCCGACGAGCTGGATGAAAGTACGGAGCTGGACCTCGATGATATAGACACGCCCTCTGACAACAGCAATGAGTTTGAATGGGAAGGTGAGGTATATATTAACTACAACATTTGCTCTTGAGTTCTCGTGTTGTGTCTTTAAACCCCTTATTTTAATTTGGCTGTTATCAGAGAACAGTAGTTCACATTTGAACTGTGTATGACAAGATATGCAAAGAGTTTTAACAGCCTGCCTATAGAATAGAAGCAGGTATGGCTTTTATATCTTTTTGTTGCGTCCTTGGATTTTTTTTTTTTTTCTATTTTTTTTTCAGGTTTAATTTGGTAATTTCCTACCTCTAGGATGGATAAATATGCTCTGTTGTTTCTGTGTTTCTGCATTGCTGCCTTCCTCTTTTTCACTTGGAAGTATTGTTTCCCTGGTCTGCCTGGAAACAGGCTGCAGGCCAACAACAGGTTTCTCTCTTCCTTGTGGTAAGGTGACTTGGACAGATTTTTTTTTCTTGCGAACCACAAGACAATCAACAATTTGCCATGATCAGTTGTTCAAATGATTGTTTTTTTTTTGTTTTTTTTCCATCTCTTTGTTCCTCCTCACGTTTAATCTCCTTTCACATCCACTTCATGGTTTGCATAATATATATACATATTATTTCAAATTTTCTTATTTCTGAAAGAGCCATAACATCTTGTCACCCTAAAATGGTTTCATTATCAGATATATTTGCCATTTTAATTTTGTATGTATTTAGACATCATTGTTGTATTTTGGAAGGCATCAAACAAAAATAATTGGATAATAAACTAATAGCAGACTTAGAAAAACTTCTCAAATCCTGCAATGTAGTTGCTTCAGTGTGATTTTTTTTTTTTTTTCCTGCAAAAATGTAAAGAAATGGGAAACTTATTTAGATGCTGAGCTGAAACACTTGTGTATGTGCTATGTTGTTGTTTTTTAGCCACTTTCACAATTTGAAAGTCACAAATTAGTCATGTAGGTCATTTCATGTCACACATTATTTTCTACATCGATAAGGGAATGAGATATATTTCAGAAAAACTCATATGGGTACCATGAATTTGGTATACTTTGTAAATTGTCCCTCTGAAAAATATCAAGTGGTGTAATTTGGTTTCACTGTTTAGTTCATTTTGATTCTGCCTGTTGCATGCCTGATACACATAATTTTAACACTTTTCTTGATATGATGACATCCTTTACATCGCAGAGCTGAATAAAAGAAGTATAGATGTTAACAGGGATCTCAGGACTATTGTGCTGCAGAGAATGAAAGTGTTTCTTAGAAATGTTTTACTGTATGTTGTGTCTTAAGAGGTTTGTTCTGTTTAAATTGTGATTGTGTTTAATCTAAGAAAAAGCATGCCACCAAGATACAAAAAATTTCAGTGCATAAATTTGATGCATGTGATTGAGATGTCAGAATACTGTATTTCCTCAAATAAAGACCATGGCCTTCATTTCACCTGCTAGACCTATGCCAGACCTATATTCTAATTCAAATTATTATCTCCAATGCCTTATTTTAATGTCTCAAAAATAATTGGAATAGTGTACAAACACTTGTGCCTTATTCAAACACACCTGTGTGTCCTTTTATCCCATGGTTTATATTTGAGGAAATACAATCACTGTGTGATCTGAAGTGTTTGCTCAAAATAGACCTGATTGGTGTCCAGTCCAAAGGGTCTTGCAGTCAAGCTGTTGGCTAAAAGTGCCTTTTAACCCTCAGATGATCTTCCTAAACCAAAAACCACCGAACTACTCCAGAAAGGTATGGAGTCCGTCCAGGAGTATTCAGCCTCAGAGGAAAGGGAAGAGGGTCGACGCTGGAGAGTGTTTCGTATCGGAGACCAAGATCACAGAGTGGATATGAAGGCCATTGAACCTTACAAAAGAGTTATCAGCCATGGAGGTCAGTGCCATTACATTGCAGTTCAGCACGGTACAAATCTGCAGTTTGTACCTGACTGCATTTTCTTCTGTTTATTTCGAGAGTAGACGCGCTGCATCAACATTTGTTTTGTTTTGCGGTGCGATTAAAAATTTAGCTCAATATTAAAAGCTTTTCCTAATGTTTGAATTTTTCTCCACAGGTTACTATGGAGATGGTCTGAATGCCATAATTGTGTTTGCTGTTTGCTTTATGCCTGAGAGCAATCAACCAAATTACAGATACATCATGGATAATTTATTCAAGTGAGTCTCTATTTGATTTGCTTTGGGCTTTCAAATACATTTTAGGGCCATCACTAACGAGGCTTTTATGTTGCAGGTATGTCATTGGCACGCTTGAGCTCTTGGTTGCTGAGAACTATATGATCGTGTATTTAAATGGAGCAACTTCTCGGAAAAAGATGCCAACTGTCGGCTGGCTCAGAAAGTGTTATCAGCAGATCGACAGGAGGTGAGTCTGATGGTTACAACTCTCAAAACAAGACTTAAATGGTGTGTGTGTATATATATATATATATATATATATCGATCTGCGCCTCGTCCT
>JBAMYA010000021.1:7167534-7189201 GCA_037176975.1 Arrhamphus sclerolepis | reverse complement strand
ATCTCCCGATCAAACTCTGCTTCCCGAAAGTTATAAACTGCCTCTGGAATCCAGTTAAGGTACAAAAATTTATTCAAGAAAAACAGTGATGCAGTTAAGTGTTTTTTTGTTTGTTTTTTTTCGCTCAGCCGAGCCTTCTCTGTTGCTGTGTGGAGCAGCCTGTCAGTCACCTCTTTCACTGCCCCTGAGTCCTGAACGTCACTCACTCACTCATCTGGACACTGTGGTCTCATGAGGAAACGCAGCTTTTGATAAAAAGTTTTTCTTGTTCCCGAATACAAAATTTTTTTAAAGTATTTGTTCGAAATAAGTATTCGTAAAAAACACGTTATTTGTGCCTTTCTGAATACTGTATTTGAGTTCGGCTCCACCCCTAATATATATATATATACACACACACACACACACACGTGTGTGTGTTGTGTGTGTGTGTGTGTGTGTATGTCTACATATAGATAGATATACACAGATTTGGTTAATTTCAAATTGATGATTAAAAGTCAACTTTTTCATTTATTTTTATACAGGTTACGGAAGAACTTGAAGTCTTTGATTATTGTGCACCCATCTTGGTTTATTCGGACCCTGCTGGCACTCACAAAACCTTTCATAAGGTATTTGGTTTATTGAAGTTACTGGAATAATTCACCATATTCCTGGATCGTATTCTTAACTTTCCTGCTTCTATTTACAGCTCTAAATTTACTCAGAAAATCAAGTACGTGTACAGTTTGACAGACCTTGCTGAACTTGTTCCAATGGAGTATGTGTCCATACCAGAATGTATCAAACAGTAAGTATGAGCACATCAGCACTGGTTTTAAATTCACTAAAGGAACTTTGCAAGTCTATAAACTGTAGTTGAAATAATACACAGAATCTTGGTTTAAGTCCTGTAATCAGATTTATATGGAAAGGAAAAACCCTTAATTTTTCAACCTCGTCTCTATTTTCCATGGTATTTAACTTGGTTACAGCTAGGGCGGAGCGCTGTCATCAGCATTCGGCTGTTGAGTCTGCTTGCTCACTTTCTGTAATCTGAACCTGAATGCTGCTGTACGGTTATATGAGGACGTTGTGAATGACAAAATAACAACTTTAGCCTTTTAGTTTTAAATGTTATTGTAAGTTTCTCACAAAATCACGTAGCAGATACTTGGAGATGGACCTTTTTGTCTTAATCAGACAGGGAATTTCATATTAATGGTCACTGCAGTCACAGTAGCTGCTACCAGTAATTTATTTCTACATCCCAAGGCTGAGTATTAAATATGTAAATATCTATATTTGTTTACTGTTTGGGTAAAAGCTTCAAGAGACTTTTGGAGATTTTCTGCATAAGGCAGTCAGCCATTTACAGTAACACAGATAAATTAGTTTTTCACATCACATGTTCCTAAGTTGCTGTATAGGGTTTTTATTTTTCAGTATTTACACCCACGTACAATTATTTTTTTTTTCTTTGTGACAAAAAGGTAATTTACTCTTCAGTATACAGGTATTGCAGTAATAACCTATAGTAAGGTACTGACCACTGTAAATCTTATAAACCTTTTTTTATTTAATTAGATTGCTTCATCCTACAGGCCCCATGCTCAGTTATATCATTTAAATAAATGTTCACATTATATGTTGGTGCTACACTTCTTTTTCTTTTTTTCTTGAAAGGCCAGTGTAGACGAAATGTTGCTGGTGTCTGATTTTTCTTATAAATGTTCAATTGTGCATCTTTTTACATTTTAACCTGAATGTACTCGAGGGGGAGACATTTTTAGTACCTTTTAACGTTGTTACCATTCTTGCACAATTTAGATTAAAGAAATTCCTAGAAGGTATTACATACTGTACATCATAAGTGTCAACTTTCTGGAAAATAATTTCTTGTACAACCCTCTTTAGGAACAAATTTTTAATTTTCCAGTTTTAATCTTTGCTAATTTGTGTAACGAGTGACCTCATGCTGCAAAATAGTTCTTGCTGTCTTCTTCCTTAATGTGGCTAAGCATGTGGCTGGCTTTTTGTCGTCACTGTATCAGAGAGTCGTCCCAAAAACTCCCCCTGACCCAGTAGAATTCTGTAAATGTTATGCTCTTTTGGATTTGTGGTTGCTGTTGTCAATGTATTTCTTTCTGCTTAAACCAGTTTTCCTGCCCCCCCTCTTTAAGGTTTGACGACGAAAAAAATAGGAAAAGCCATAAAAGGTATATGTTCTTTCACTGAGGGTCAGTCTCTGCATCTTTTTTGCATTTCATAAAACTAACAGTTGTCAGGTTGCTTACAGAAATGCACCAAGACACCTATTCTTTTTTTTTTCTTTTTTTTTAAGGGCAAGATGATTTCTTTTTATTTTCTGACCAAAATTGGCTGCTTTTCTCTGCAAAGTTCAGTGTCCCCCAATACTGATTTAAGATTTACATTTCAAATAAGTAGACTGAGTGTTTGGTTTTTATAGGTGACTTGGTGACTGTTTAACCTACTAAATGTCTTGTCTGAGCCAGTTTTTTTAATAGAGTAGTTAGTACTTCAAAATGATCTGAGCTCTGTCCTCTTTTTGCTTCTAAATTCCCATTAGTTCAGTGATTTATTATCAATCCCTTAAGACTTCTTCACTGAAGTCATCTTCAGTAAAGAAGTCTTAAGTGTTCTGTTTTTACCTCTGGAAGGAGAGCCCACCTACTCTTTGATGCGAGCTTATATCAAAGGTTACATCAACAAGTTTGACTAGTTTAGAGGAAGCTGATTGTTGTTTCGTGCTACGCTTACTGGTATTTGTTCTGTTGGTTTTATTTATTTTTTAAAGGTTTAGAATTTAATGTCGGTGACATTTGGTAAGTTTTGTTTATTAGACTGAATCGGATGACATTACTAGGAAGTAGTTTGTCCTAGTCACCATGGTGTGTGTGTGTGTGTGATTGCACTGTTGCACATTAACCATGTCCTCACATGGTTGTCCTCAGCACCAGCTTGTTCACTCTCACAGCTCTTTTGCATGAAGCGCTGCACTCCCTCTCACAGATGTTTGCTATTTTCCAGAGATCTGCACATGCAAACAGAAATATACTTCACTACTAATAAGTAATGGGTGTGTAGTTGTTAAGATGATTATTTACAAGACGTTGCACAAAAAAGTCTGTCTGACCTAGGCTACACAGACTCTTGGCAACATCCTGTAAATGAAGAAACTGGTTTCTTGACTTTGACAGTACACACTAAAAAGCAATTATTGACATTTATGAATAAAGTAGGAAAAGTAGACTGATAATTTGAATTGACGTGTACATTCCTGCCATTTATCATTTACATTGGGAAAATGGGCCTGGTGTTCACCAGCGGTTTGTTTTCATGGAGGTTTATGTTTCATCTCCTGGTGAAATTGTGAAGGTACTGATCACATTTCATGGTGTGATTACTTAAAAAGTGTGTGTTCTTGTGGTAAGCTGATCCCCAACCCCGTTAGATTTTCTGCCATCGTTGTCACACAGCTGTCTCATGACCGCCGAATCTTTCTGCAGAATCGACCAGGATATGCACAGAAAAGTGGAGATGGCAACTGCTGCTGCTCCGGAGTGACACAATCGCACTGCAAGATGTGGAGACGGAGTGATGTAGAATGTTGAACCGCAGCTGCTCATACGTTAATTATCCAGCCGATGTGACTGGAGACTGTATTGCATCTGGAAAGTGCCTTTTTGAAACTATCCTGCCTGTTACATCATCAAAATTTTTTTTCTTTGCTGTATTGTATTCTTCTTTTTTGTCAAGCAGCTTACTTTTCAGCATTTTGTCCACATGCTGCCTGAAATGTTTTTAATCCTTTTTATTTACTCCTGTGTAATATGTCAACTGTGGCTTATTGGTGTTCCTTAGTTACTGTTGTATCTACACTTTATTTAACTCACTCTGTTACAAGTGGTTGGTGCATGTTCTGCTTTATTACATTTAAATATATATATTTATATTCAAAAGGTGTCAAAGGAGAGAAATTAATATATTTTTATGATCTGATTTTTAAACTACATTTTAGGTCTCTGTTTCACTGAGTGGCATTTCATAGAAGTGATCTTGACAGCACCTTTTTCACTGTTCACTGCTGATATTTTCTCGAAAAATCTGCCTGGGGAAAATAAAGCTTTATTTTGCTGCCCCTAACTTGAATGTGCCCTCTGAATAGTGGAGAGTAAGCATTTGTCAAAAAAATAAAATACACAGTTGGAACCAAAGATGTAGCTCTTGTCATTTCTTGTAATGCCATGGATACATACTGTTACTTTAATATTTTATTCCTCTTTTTTTCAAAGTTGCGCCACGAGAAGATAAAGCACTGAAACTAAATATGGCAAAGAAATGGGTACAATACCTTAATGCAGCAAAATATAATTTAAAAAGTCAAAACATTTAAAATATGAAGGATTTATTGCAGTTTTCTTTTTTCAAATTCATTAGTTTAAGCTGTACAAAAAAACAGATCTTTTTCACCAGGGATACACTAATTACACCAACATTTCATTTGAAATCAAACATGAAATGTCATGACTAGAAATGGCTCATGGCACCTCAACAATGCCTTAAATATCCTGACTGAAGAACATACACAGTATTTTTGAGACTTTTCAGACCATTCACAATAAATTATCATTGCTTAGATATGTAGCTCTTAGCTGTACGTCTTGATCTAAAGCTTTAAACCACAGAACTGACTCTAAACACCTGATGGCAACATCATCAACCTCAGGATCAAACTTGTTTGCAAAGAGGTGATGTTGTCTCAGCAGCCAGAAGAGGTCACCAGCTCCATACACGCAGACAGCCCTCCTGTGAGTGCCTGTGCACGGGTCGTAGGGGGCTCCCTTCTTCACATCTCCTTCTAAATAAGACCACTTCACCACGCGAGCGATAGCCTGCATGTCTGACACATCGTACTTAATGTTAGCAGGCAGTGATCCAGGAACAGAGGGCATCCTCTGTAGAGTGGCCCACAAGTGCTCATCAGGGCTGTATGTGTCCTTCTCCCACTCCATGAAAATCTTCACCTCCTTGTCCTGCATCACATGTTTCACGAACGCTCTCGAAACCACAATGTAGGCATTACCTGAGAACATGGGACTGGTGATGGGTGGGGGACTTTTTCTCACATCTGTCCAGATGACGGTGTTCGTAACATTGTGATGGTACTGCCAACGACCTTTCTTGCCATTACTGGTGACTTCAGTTTCCATGCTGTTCCTGCCGTTGAGGGCCGTCAGTGCCATCACCATCTCTCGGTTTGTTTTGATGGGGAAGTCTGTCCCACATGTATTGAGCAGGTACTTCCAGTGGACGTGAGACTTCATCAGATCTTTCATACAATTCAGATCTGCCTGTACTCTGGACCAGGAGGCATACACAACTCTTTCCAATTTACTGGCTAAGAACACGTTGGGGAAGCAGGAAACAATTGCTTTCACAGCATTCTGAAAGTCCGGGGAGGATTTCTGGTCCACATGTATGCAGTAGATGTTCTGAGGAGCATACACCGCTCGCAAGAGTCGCTCAAACATCTCAATCTTCTCATGGATCACCATGGAGTAGGCGATGGGGAAATCGTTCTCCTCTTTACTTAGAGGCACTGTAATGAAACCTCTCCTTTTAATGTAAGCAAGGCAGTCCTTTGTCACATTAAGGTAGAATTCCTCAGGAACGTCCCCATTCTTTCTCCTGGAAGCTAGAAGCACTTCTAAATCAGTTTCCCTGCCAACTACTTCTCCAGTGATGACAGCCAAACAACCAGGTAGGTCTGCAGAAAACTGCTGTGGTGTTTGAAGATCAGAGGATGGCCGTCTTTTAAAAGCAGTTATCCAAAAAGAAATAGACAGGAAAGTACCCACGAGGAGAGAGAGACAGAGAATCCTAGACAACATCTGTCTTCTCATCAGCTTTGTAAAAGTCATTCCTTTCCTTACGGTGACAGAGTACAGGTGACTCAGCCTTCACTGGAGCTCAAAGTTTTGAGGGAGAGGCTGCAGTGCTTCACAACAATAAATGAAATAAAGCTCCGATCTGAGGAGGTGTGTCAAAGTAACATGTGAAGGAGGTCCTCTGATTGATTAACAGTAGTTCCTTGTAGGATCTGACGAACTGTATATCCTGTTGGATGTTTAACCTCAGTGCTATGTTCACATAGATCATATCTAATTGTGAAATACATTATAAAATATTAGGACACAGGTTATGGTTAAAAGATGTACTTCTTCATGAGGTAGTAAGGGAATCAATTAGAAAAGGTTTTATTTTCTCTATATTAATATTTACAAGAAATCATGCAGTTTTCGTTTAGTAGGCCTATTCAATCCCCGATTCCCAAATATCTCTTTAATATGAAGTTAGAAATACACATTTACACAAATGTGCGCAATCCTAAGTGCTTAAAATGAAAGGCAGCTGGGAGTTTCGGGTTTAGAAGCTGATGTTGCGATTCATACCTACATGTTTCTGACCAAACCCTTCCACAGGTCAAGGTCAGCTGTCCACCTCTTTTTTCAAAGGAGTGCCCATTACCTTAAGATGTACTATCCCAAATAAGAAAAAGCAGAATTTTTACAGTTTTTTTTCTTTTCTTGTCATTTTTATTTATTTTTGTACGTAGGCTTACATAAAAGTCAAGGGCAAAGCCTAAGTTGGATACCCGTAATAGCTTAGAGCTACTCTCTGAGCTCAGGCATCTGGGATGGACCATTACACAGTGAAACATGTGTTACACGTTTATGCGTTGTGATAAGCGAGTAAATGCAATAATCACAGTATTGTTTTATTTTTGTTGGTGGGCAGCACGGGTTCGTTTCACAAATGGGTTGAAAACTCCGATTATTTTGAACAAGAACTCCGGGAGACCCTTGAGCTTTCCGTTTCACAAAACGAGATGGCTACTTAACTCCGAGCCAGAAGCTTCAGTGATCCGGTTTCAGAAACCGAGGTAATTCAAACTCAGAGTCTGTTGCCACAAAATTAAGATTTTAGGTTGATATCATTAATTATTTGAAATAACTTAGTAGCTCATCCTGCTCCCACTTCTGAGAGTAAAGAAATGCCCTTTTAATTTACCAGGATGTATTGATGCATTTTCATTTTATTTTTTTTTCATTCCTCCAAAATGTTTCTAAAATGAACCCAACCAAGCCTGTTACGTCTAAGGTATCTGTCTGAAATGCTTTTTACTTCAACTTCAAGTTTTTTTTTCTTTTCATGTTAGCAGGATTTCACTAAATATTTAAATTACGTATTCATTCTGTAATTTCTCCCTCATGTTTTTCTTTCACTGCAGTGGTCTTACAGTCACGTGACTGCAATAAGATCATATCAACGAAGAAGAGCTGGAGATCTCTTCTGTTTACTGGCGTTGCCATGGTGAATTTCGGTACCGGAGCCCCATTGATGATGACTTTTTATAGTTGTGGGTAGTTTGTTGAATCTCCTTTGTGAAACGGACCTCAGGTCTTGACGTGATGGACATACATGCAGTTTCAGTGACTGAAAGGTATGAATGAATAAACGTCAACCTATATACGTGAAACTCCACACCAGTCGCTTAAAACTGAATATGCCACCTGGATGAGAGGTGAAATGTTTTCAGGTCCAGTTGTCAACTATTTAAGCATTTAGGATCACCGTGGCCCGGGTGTCTATACTATATCACTGTGCATTATACAGATATAGGCACTTTGTTGAAAAACAAAAAAACAACAGCAACAACAAAACACTTCAATTTAAAAGCATATCACTACCTGCTCCTCTAGACATTAACTATACTACTGTCAGTCTTGATATTGAACTTTAAAATCATCCAAAACAACAACAACAACAAAAACAGTCTTTTAATGCACACTCTGGTTTGGGTGCATCTAAGACTGACTAAGGCAAGTGTTTTCATCCACATCGTGGTCTGCATCTCTGTCTTGCTCATGCATGAAGCTGTAGCGTCGGTATACCGATCCACCCCTAGTGGTGTACACCACATCTACCTCGTCTCCGCTATCTGGCTCTGGCACACCATGAGGCATGCTGATGTTTGCGCTGCCACTCAGTCTCTCATAGCTCTGGGTCCAACAAAGCCTCCTCCTGGCATGGGCCTTGATCAAGGCAAACACGGCCAGGGTCAACCCCGCTGCCACCAGCACAGCAATGGGTACAATAGCTGAGGTGTGCTTCGGAGCTCTAGAGGACATAGTTACGTCTGTCTCCCGGCTGTCTTCAGACTTGGATTGTGGGGCCTCTACACATAAAGCTAGAAGAGGAAAAGAATACCTTTAGAAGGGTGTTCCATTACAACAAAAAAGTTGTTTCCGGTTGCAGATTTACCTGAGCGGTTGTCACAAACACAGCAATTGGTATTGTTTTTTCCAGCCTGACAGCAGTGGGCACATCGGTTTTCAACAGCATGAAGACCAAAATCTCGGTGACAAGTCAGGCATTGGTCAGGTCTTGGGCCATTGCAGTGCCTGCAGGAGACATCACAAGGCTTGCAGGTTTCCTGCAAATGGACAATGTGTTATTGAAGCAAATGGAAATGCTTTTACTATTTTTTTAAATAAAGTTGTCTGCATACAGAATGGCTAGTGCCAAAATCTGGCCAAAACGTTTTCCTCAAGTTGGATCTGTTTGCAATTTAATCTTGCAGCAGATTAAGTTTTCTTGTGTGCAAGTGTCAGTGATAGTGTCTCCTTCACCGGCCTTCTCTGACAGTCTAAGCTAGCACTCTTTATTAACTCCTAAAACCCTGATTTTGTTTTTTCAGGTTTGATTTTTCAGGTTTTAATATTACCAATTAGCCTAAACCACATGCTTTTGTAGCTAAATAAATAGGCATGACATTGTTATTTTGTTTTTATTTAATCTTAGGACCTGTGAAAACATCTGTGAAGATGTCACATTTAAGCGGAATATAAATATGAATAATAGAACACCTCAGAAAAGTAATGCCCCTCCTCACAGCGTGGATAGCAGACTTTGTCCTTCAAGGTGCTGCCCCAGTCACATGTCATGCAGCCCTGTGGCGAGGAGTCTGTAGAAACACATACATTATGCTAAACTTAAAATCGAACACCCAATATTGACACACTGGAAAGATAAACATTAATATAGATGGACAATGAGGTCTATGGTTCCTCTTAAGATGAACAAACAAAAGAAATAATGAAGATATCGTTCTGTTATCAGTACAGTACCTAAGCATGTTTGACAGCTGGTGTGGCACTGTTTGCAGATGTTGTTGATCTGATAGAAGCGGTCAGGGCACCGCTCAACACACAGCTTGGTGCCTTGCAGTTCCAGAAGAGGGGCTGGACAGATTCTGCAGGACTCAGGTCCCGGTCCTGTACACAGCTCACAAGACTCGTCGCATTTCCGACAGCGTGAGTCCTCTCTGTAATACCTGAGGAAATGTATAAATAGGTCGGTATTGACAAAAGAAGTTTTTTCCTAAGATTCAAATAACTCTTCACATGTTGTTAGTTTTTTTTGTTAAAATTTGAAATTATCAGTTGGTGGTTAAAAAAAAAAAGAGAGAGAGAGAGGGAAAATATAATCATCAAAGTTTGAAATGAAAAAATACAACTGATCAACAGCCGACAGCAGCAAGATGTGTCAAAGTTGTGTCTAAGTTGTCTTTTTCTACCCCGTGGGACAGTGAGTGACACAGAGCTGAAAGAGCTGCAGGTATCCTGGAGAGCAGGACAGGCAGTCTCGAGGTGATGGCCCATTACAAGAGGAACACACACGGTCACACGGCAAACAGAACCCCAGCTCCTGCCCATCGGCTTCCTGCTTCGTGGCATATGTACCAGCTGGACACTGACTGACGCAGGTGCTGTCTGGAAAATAGTACAAAAAATACAGTAAATCAACTTTTTGTTGTTGATGATGCTTTCTTTGATAAAGCTTTTCTCCTTTCCTCTTCTCTTTTCTCTCTCTCCATTTTTAGGCATTTAACTGATCTAATATAATGATATGATGTAATTTAATTAAACTTTTGGCTACTAAACAAAAGAAACAACTTTTACTTATAACAACAGGTCAGCATGTTTCCAAAATGTTTCATGTTGTCACATTTAAGGTAAAATCAAATGAAACACGGCGAGTGATCCCTTTTTTAGGCATGAAATCATAAAAATTAAGACATTTTGTAAAATAACTGCAAAAACAATATCCATTGTATCCATTTTACATTAGCCTGTAAAAAGGGAAAGTGTATTATTTATTTATTTATTTTTTCATTTCGTATAGGTGACCTTTCATGCCTGTCAGTGGATTCTCTTTTTCTTTTTTTGTTTTACACACATTTAACAAATGAAAAGAATTAATATAACCTGGCAAAAAAACACTGCAAATTATTTTGGTCTTTTGGGGGCAGAAATGAATGACTTCATTCACATTTACAGCAGATTCAGGAATTTAAAAAATCTTTTATTTTTCATTTTATTTCATTTTTCTGTACTATTGTATTTTGTGCTTTTTATGTTAAGCAGTTTGTATGCATGAATACATTACAATTTATCTGGTAATCTTTTTATGACAGATATTGGACCTCTGTGGCCAGGGATAGAGAGATCTGTAAGTTCTTTGACCTCACTCTCTTTTTAAAGCTATTTAAAGTATTTTCTTTAGCTGCTAATTTATATTCCCATTGGCTCTCAGCTCAGTTGTTTCTGTGAAGTAATGTAAAACTATTTCAGTGGAAGTTACATTGTGAATTAGTCTTTTAGGTTCTTGAATTTCCCCTCAGGAGATCAATAACTGGTTAAGTCAATATAATTCAGATAGTTTTCAAGCTGTGCAGAGGGCAGTAAATAACCGCAAAGACTAGAAGACAAAATCCATGACACGGCCTATATCTCAGAGCATAATACATGTGACCAGTTTTTGGATCAGATTTTTAAGCTGCTCACTCTGAAGGTATCTGGGGACAACGCAGGTCTGGCACTGATTGCTGCCTGGCCCCTCACAAGAGTGACAGTGCTGGTGGCAACCCATGCAGGTGAACTGGTCGTCATGTAGGTATGTTCGCGGTGGGCAGTTGGTATCGCCTGTCACACCACACAGTAACGTATTTGGATCCAGCACGAGTCCCTTCTCACACTGGGTGCACTGGTTTGGATCTGGGCCCGCGCAGCTCATGCATGTCTGGTGGCACTCTGCAGATAATCAAAAATGATTAAAATTTAATTTTATGACATTTATCAGAGTATGAAATCACTGTGACACCATAACATTTCTAAATATGTAGTTGTAGTATTTGTTGATGTCATCACTATGAACATTGTCCGGCATTTCAAGCTTACTGCAGAATTCTGCAAAACAGAATTCTGTCACAAACCACTTGATTTACCTATCACTTCAGTTAATAATTTCATTAATCATGATATTGCATTTAAGAAAGAACATGAACAGGGATCTTTCTGGTCATCTCAAATAAAGATTAACTCCAGGTAACCTCATAACTATTTCACAAATTTGACCAGCAGAATGTCAGTACACTCCCTTTAAGTTAAACAACTGAGGCAAAGCCAATTCTTCTTCTGCCCATTCTGTAAAGATCATGATTGATAGTACGTTTTACTTTACAAGAGTTCTGCACTGATTACTGGCAAAACACAGTTTGATTTATCTAAGTCACAATTACACAGAAACCCATCTGATTAAACTAATAAAACACCAACTTTTAACTTTTTGTGTTTCACTGAACACACTGAATAGCCACTCACAGCTTACACTAAACGGTCTATATGAATCATTGTCCAAACGATTCCAAACCTACTCAGACGTTCCTCTTTCAGAGTGGAGACTGTGGTGGTTTGAACAGTCCGGTTGATACACAAAGTGATTATTGAAACTCTTCTCTTTCCTTTTTCAGAATATAGTATTAATGTCTTTGCTGCTGACATAAACCCAAGACAGTAAAACAGCACAGACACACAGAATAATTTAAATTCCAAGAAAAACACAAATTAAAAATAAATAAATAAAATACAAAACAAAGTATGCCTAGTAACACTTTCTAAAAAAACAACTTAGCTGAATGGTAAAGCAGTCACTGAGAATATTACTAGAACTGCTTAACATATGAAATACTAGATTATGGCTAAAGTGGCTAAAGTTTGCAGTGCTATACCTTTAAACAAAATTCAGTTAACATACAATTACGATACAATAAGTTATTTATTGTATCACATTTGATACGTCAGTTATTTATAGCAATTTAATGACCACAACAATATGTACATATATTTTTTAATTGTATATTACATTTTTTCGCAAGTGTTTTGATTATGCGGAAGGTGCAGAAGTTTCATGTATCAAATATGAGAATATTTGCTCCTATAAGATCAAAAGATTTTCTGCTACTCTGAGGAAAAAAACACCCTTTTCCCCCTTCGTTCCTCTCATTTTCTTCTGTCATCACAACACTCTTCGTCTGCTTCTGTACCTCACCCACTAACATCTAAATCAGAGGTGGGAATCTAATTGGTCTAATATTTTATTAACATTCAGAGTGTGAAGTCACTTACAAATAAATTGGACTACCATTTACTGCAGTCCAAGCAGCCTTTTGCAGTATTGAAATAACACATTATTATTCTGACTGTGTGGCCCTGCGATGGACTGGCGACCTGTCCAGGGTGTACCCCTGCCTTTCGCCCGAAGTGAACTGGGATAGGCTCCAGCAGACCCCCGTGACCCTGCACAGGACATAGCAGGTATAATGGATGGATGGATGGATGGATATTCTGACTGTAGGAATTTGGTGGAAGTATTACATAGTTGCACAAAGTAGGAAAAAACATTTAAAAAAAATCTGAAAATGAACCCAAGGCAAATATTTGTTTTTACATTTACTATAAGTAATTCACTATATATAAAAAAAAATCTCATTAATGACAATAAAATGTGAAGGAAACTCCTGGAAAAACATCTGTGAAAGACCACATGGATGGTCCACAATCCGTAAGTGACAAGATGTTGTAGACAGATGTAGTGAAAACTTTGTTTTAGGGTAAAGATGTACCACACTCTCCACCAAATCACAAAACGTCATCCCAACTGGAAGGCATGGTGGAGGTAGTATCATGATGTGGGGTGTGACTGTTTTAACAATGAAGTAACTTAATGAATTTAAGATTATATCTACACATTTCCTCCTCCTTGAATCGCCACCTTATTGTGGTGGAGGAGTTTGCACACTTGAACGATCCCAGGAGCTATGTTGCCAGGGGCTCTATGTCTTCCACGGAGGAAGATGTGTTGACTCTGAGGTGGGGTCATCCATAACTGGGGCTGAGGTCACCAAGGTAGTTAAGAAGCTGCACGGTGGCAGGGCTCCGGGGTTGGATGAGATCTGCCGTGAGTTACGTAAGGCTTTGTAGGGCTGTCCTGGTTGACACGTCTCTGCAATACTGTGTGGACATGGGGGAAGTACCTTTGGATTGGCAGACAGGGGTGGTGTTTCCCCTTTTTAAGAAGGGGGACTGGAGGGTGTGTTCCAATAACACGGGAATCACACTCCTCATCCTCCCTGGTAAGGTCTCTAGGGGTCATGGAAATTTGCCGAATCAGTCCACATGTGTTTTGTGGACTTGGAGAAGGCATTTGACCATATCCCTCGGGGTGTCCTGTGGGGGGTACGCCAGGAGTATGGGGTACAGGGTCTGTTGTTACGGGCTACCTGGTCCCTGCACAAGTGGAGCAAGAGTTTGGTCTGCATTGCCGGTTGTAGGTCAGAGAGAGTTGGCCGGTGAGAGTTGGACTTCTCCAGGGCTGCCCTTTGTCACTGATTCTGTTCATAACTTTTATGGACAGAATTTCTAGGCACAGCCAGGGGGCGAAGGGGTTCCAGTTTGGTGACCTCAGGATTGCCTCTTTGCAGGTGATGTGGTCCTGTTGGCTTCATCAGGTGGGGGCCTCCAGCTGTCGCTGGAGTGGTTTGCAACCAAGTGTGAAGCAGCTGGGATGAGAATCAGCACCTGCAAATCCGAAACCATGGTCCTTTGTCAAAAAAAGGTAGAATGCTCTCTCCAGGTTGAGGATGAGGTATTGCCTCAAGTGGAGGAGTTTAGGTATCTTGGGGTCTTGATCATTAGTGAGGCGAGAATGGAGTGGGAGATTGACAGGCAGATCGGTGCGGCATCTGCAGTAATGCGAGCTCTGTACCAGTCCGTTGTGATGAGGGAGTTGAGCCAAAAGGCAAGACTCTCTGTTTACCGGTCAGTCTTCGTTCCCACCCTCACCTATGGTAATGAACTGTTGGTAGTGGCCAAAAGAATGAGATCGCAGATACAAGCGGCTGAAATGGGTTTCCTCTGTAGGGTGGTTGGGCTCTCCCTTCGAGATAAGGTGAGAAGTTCAGTCATCTGGGAGGGACTCAGTGTTGGGCTGTTGCTCCTTCACATCAAGAGGAGTCAGTTGAGGTGGTACAGGCATCTAGTGAGGATGCCCCCTGGACACCTTCCTCTAGAGGTGTAAGGGCATGTCTGACCAGAAGGAGGCCCGGGGCAGACCCAGGACATGCTGGAGAGATTATTTCTCTTGGCTGGCCTGGGAATGTCTTGGTACTCCCCCAGAACAGCTAGAGGAGGTGGCTCGGGATCGGGGCGTCTGGGCTTCCCTGCTCAAGCTGCTGCTCCTGCGACCCGACATCGGATAAGCGGGAGTCAATGAATGGATGGATGGATGAATCAATACATTTCCCAGGATAATTTCAAGTCGGTGGTGCACACTCTGAGTATTTTTGAACTGAATTGAATCTGAAGGTCAGGTCGGGTAATGAAGAAAGACAAAGATCTAAAGCACAAAAGTGCAGCAGTAGCATTGTTTAAAAAAAAACAAAAAAAACAACAAAAAAAAACAAGCAATTTCATGCTTTAAAAGAGGCCAAATAAGAGTTGCGGTCTTAACCAAGTTGTTTAGTTGTAACATGTTTCGTACAGTGCTGTTTAAACAAACTTGATAAACGGAAACAAATTTAATTTAATTCTTTTGTAGTTTAACTCTGATATGCAGCTGTGTATAATACTATGTGTTTTTCTTTAATGGGATATGAGACATAACATTGTCAGAAAACAGTATTACCTTGAATATTTAGGATATACAGTGTTTATAAAAAACAGCAATTTCAAATCCATTAATCCAGAGACTCACCTTGACATTCATTAGCTGCTATCTCATAGTAAGTACCAGCAGGGCAGTCTTTGAGGCAGGCACCTTTATAGAGCTTGGGAGAGAAAAATGAGCAGGTCTCGCAGTCATCTTCCAAGGGTCCTGAACAGCTGTCACAAGTTGGGTGGCATTGCCCACAGCGACCCTCCTCCATGTCCTCGTAATATCCCATGGGACAACTGGCCTTACAAGCACCATTCAGCATCAAGTAGAGGAAAGTGCATTCTGTAATGATATTACACAAACTGAAACTCGCAAGACTAGTACAATTCCATTACAATGCAATTTCATTACGGTCACAAGTTTCGAATACTTTCTGAAGTCCTTGGTTTCTACAAAGATAATAACTCACTGAAACAGGTCCTTTCGTCTGAGCAAACATCACAGTGGGGAGGACAGCGTCTGCAGGTGCCATCAGAAGCAGGGTAAGTCCGTAGTGAACAGTTCAATTTACATGCACCACTCTCTAAGTAGTGGCCATCAACACAGGACAGACACTGGGATTTGGTCTCATCACAAGTCAGACAGGAGCTATCACAGGCTTCACACGATCCCTCTGAACTCTCAAAGAAACCTCTGAAAGTAAAATCATGAGACAGCCGATGGGATATAATGAGGAACAGCAGTGAATACCAAACTACATTATCATAACAAGAGCTTTTATTCTTCATATGGATTAATTTATCCGCCTGCTTACTCTGGGCAATTCGACCAACAATGACCCTGGTGGAGAAAGAGTTCATCGCTGCTTTTAGAGCAGCTGATGCAGTTGTCACTACTGCCCACACACTCCTCGCAGTTCGGCGAGCAGTTCTCACACAGCTGAGTGGCAGGGTTTGCATAGGAGCCGGTTGGACACTGCATTACACAGGAACTATCCTGATCCAGAAAATATCCTGTGACACAAAGATACACATAAGCAATGCACTATAAATACAGTGAGAATGTTTTCAATCATTGTGATGACAAAAAACAGAAAATGTGTGTACCTTTGAAACAAGAAGAACAATCAAGTGCCTGTGGACCAAAACAAGTCTTACATGATGCATCACATGTGTGGCATTCACCATATTTCCCTGGAATTAAAACAGAAAAGAAAGCACAGTTTGTTTAACCTTTGCTTGCTTCCAGAGAAAAGATTAACTAGTTTTAACCGTAGTGTTCCTGAAGTGCAAATGATTGTATGTGATCAGTAACATGGTACTTTGTGTCAGTTAGTCCCAGTGAGGAAAGAATCTGCTTTTGTGTGAATCTGTGTGTACTTTGACAAACTACATCTTCTTGGGTTCACTTATAATGTGACTACAAATAAAATTAAATAAAAAAGAAGCAAGAATGACACTGAGTTTTGATTGTGCAATTGAATTGAATCAAGGTGGTTTAATAAATAGAAAAGTGAATGGACACCACTGAATGGAAGCCATTCAAGTAATTTCAAGTTTCTTACTGAATTCACTGAGCATAATTGTGAGGGCCCACACCATTGCCTACATTTAACTGTGTATTAAAGTGGACAAAAACACCAATACTCCTGAGAAATGGGATTGTGTAGAAATGCAAATGTCAAGAAAATGTACGAGGACATTTCTACAGATTTTAAACACCAACAAACTCATTATATGTGGGAAAAAAGTTCAAATACCACCAGCAGTCTTCCTTGGTCTGATTACCTAGAAACAAAAGTCTTGGTCAGCCATGTAACCAATCATAAAAGCAGTTCTCAGGTGGTTTCTTAATAACTCACTACAAAGCAAAATACAGGCTGTTTAAGATTTTTCCAAAATACACCTCCAAACTTATGACATTTTGAGGAATGTTCAAAGTAAGATTGAACTATTTTGTTGTAATTGCCAACAGAGGACACAAGTGAAGCTGAGGATAATCTCATTAATACAAATCCAAACAATCAAACGTGATGAACGCAGCATTCTAAAGGGTCTTTTAATGCAACAGAGATGGGAAACTGAATCAATGTTAACATGTAAAATTTGGTCTTAAAGCATCTGCTGGCACTGTGACTGTAAATGTTTTTCATACAAGTACAATGGATTTCAAATGAAGTGTGCTTCATAATCTTAATTATTTTTAAGATGCAACGAAAGGTTTTGAGGTTGGGATTTAAAAGAAAAAAACTTTATTCCACCATCCACAGAAGGCAGTTTTAAAACATAAAGTACTATGTGGCAAGAGCTATGAATGTAATGTAAATAAAAAAAAATATGTGAAGTAATAACAGAGCTTGAGCAATAACAAACGTTTAACTTCTTTGTTGACAAAGACAGCAAAGGGAAAAAAACCTTCAGGAGACAGATGCTTAAGACAGAGAAGCCTTATGTTGTCATTCTAACTTTAGCAAACATCTACATTACTTTATTGGTCTTGATACTGGATCTGAAACTGGCATGAGACTGTACTGAACTATTGTCAAACAAAGAAGAGAAAAGAATAGAGAGATAAATCTTCTGGGAACCAGCCAAGTACTATGATAGGATTATGCCCTTAGCTCATTTTGTCCCAAACTGTTGTGTCACCAGTCTACCAATCTACTTATCTCTAATAAGACAAATGATTTATATTCATTGAAAATAAAGACAATTAGAAAGCTAGAGTTAAAATTTACTTATTGTATTGACATCTCTAAGCTGGAAAACTTAAACTATCCACATGGCTCTTTGAGGGTGAAGGGGAAATGTGCTGAGCGATGTGTACGCATTTATATGTGCTCACTTTCTAAAGTGAAGAGGAAAACACTGCACCAATATCATGTGAAACATTTTCACTGGGTGGCCATTCTCTCTCTCTTTAGTAGGGGGTCTACTAAAAAAAACAAAAAATGAAAACACAAAAATACTCTATACCCGTTAATTCCTGTGCAGGGTCACAGGGGTCTGCTGGAGCTTATCACAGCTCTCTTTGGGCAAAAGGCAGGTGTACACCCTGGACAGGTTACAGTCCATCACAGCAAAATATAACACTATCTTAAAAATACAACTTTCTTAAAAGGACACCAGATATTAGTTTATGCATATGTAAAACACAAATAAATGGCTAAATGGATCGATTCTCTATCAATTCAGGCGTAGATATTTCTGGCTTTCAACTTCTATTTCACAGATATTTTAAACCTCTGTTCAATTATCCCACATATGGGTTTGTTTTTTAGGTCTTCACTGCGCTTCACTCTTTAAAAACAAAGAACTGCACTGGTGAGCCTTATCATTGTGCTACGCCATGAAACAGCCCTTATCATTCACTTGGATTTCATATTTATGTTTAACAAAACTCTGCAGCCCAGGCCAGATGAAAGCACCTACTCAGTGGATGGTACACAACCAGAGCGGGACTTCATAAACCATTGATCTTGTATTCTCTCTGAATTGTATGTCACACAATGTCCTGATGAGAATGAATTGTTTGTTTGGAGCCTGGTAGGTGACTTCACACAAGCCAGTCATGCATATAAATGATGCCTTAAAAAAAATGTAATAATTGATTCAGGAAAGATTTTTTTTTTTTTATGTTTGATCATTATGCATTGTGCAGTACTTATATTTGATGATTTGTTTAAGTTTGAGGGCAACTATTGTGCTGCACCAGAATGTGTTAGTGAAGTCCTTTGAATCATCTATTGCATCATCTTAATGCTACTCAGTAACCCCGTTCCCTGAATCTGGACTCGTTTTCTTGAGCTTTTATTTCAAAGTCTGTCTCCTCAGTTACTGTATCCACATTTGAGTACTTGTGTGATGTAGCGTAATGTATTTTTTTTGTACTTTTATTGTATGCATTTTATGTATGTATTCCTTTTTTACCTAAGTCATGATAAACAGCTAAAAGGTTGTTCAACTTACCATCAAAGTATTGTCCAAATTGACAGTTAACTTGGGGACACTGTCCATGCAGAGGAGGGTTCCCACTTGGACAAAGGTCACAATCTGTTGAATGAGGTCCATGGCACGCCTGGCATGAGCTGTGACAAGGCTGACAGCGCCACCCACTGGTGTCTCCGAAGGTTTTCTGTGGACACTGTTTCATGCACTCACCCTCTGACATGGCATGGACACACAAGTGCAAGCACATTATTATAATAACATTATTTTAGTCTCAATACAGCCCCTTATCTGTATTAAAAAACATGTTCCAAACTGGGACAACCAATAAATAATACCTGTTTCATGACATTAGCATACGTAATTCCAAGAACAACATGTACTTATATATATATAAACTATTTGGTCCCTTTTTTTTCCTCTAGGTCCATTAATGTTTAGATCCCTTTACCCTGTCTGTCCTCCAGGGACTGCTCCCTCTCCAAATTCCATCTGACTGTCCGAGCACAAAACAATGACCCAGATCTCTCTGAACCTGGAGCTTGTGGCTAGAGAAGGTAAAGACTACTTATCCCTTATAGATTCAAGCTGACACAATGTGTACTCACAGGTCCATAAATATGTACATGCCAATTTGATGGCTAATATTTATTAAAATCAGACTTTTTTTCAGATAATCTCATTTCTGCTGCTGATAAAAAAAACAACAGCAAAATCCCAATTCTTTGTTTGCATTAACCATATATTTGCATATATTTTCTTGCAGATTTGCTGACACAAATATGATTTGCAATTCAAATGAAGGATGCCAGTGCTGAAGTATCGTCGTCTGTTTTAAGCATGAACTGAAAACTAAAAAAAAATGCACTGGCCAACAGACAGATCATGTTCTTTTAGCATAGGCATCCAAAATCTTTGATGTGATAGTAATAACGGAAATGATTTTGTTTTCGCTAACGATACCAGTAAGGAAGTAACCAGGCTGGCAAGCAAGGCAGTGTGTGTTGCTTCTGCAGTCTTCACATGGTGCTGGGCAGGACAGACAGACTCCTCTGCCGCGGTCCTCGTAAGTGCTCTGAGGGCAATGTCTGCGACACTGGTGTCTAAAGCTGTAGAGAAAAGATCACTTAAAAACCATCAAATACAATTCATGGCATTAGTTTACAAGCTGTGGATGTATATTCTATAACAGAAAAGAACAGGCTTGGTTCAGGTGTGTGCAATTCGATGACTTTTTGACTTGTACAAGATTTTTTTGATTTGTTTTTTTCTTGTTCTTTTCCATAAAGCAAACATGCATAGTAAAACTACTTAAATATCCAACAGCTGATGAAAACAAATGTGTCACTTTTCCGCTGCTGTGGACTGACTACTGAGGCTTGATGAATCGAAGCCTACTATTTCAACCCTGCATCAGACCACAGCACTCCTGCAAATACGTTGTTGACTTTAATAAACTCCACTACCAAAAGGTGCATTCAGTGAAACAACAGGAAAAAAATAAATAAATAAAAGGTCATACAGAGGGGGGAAATATAAGCTAGACTGCCTTTCTCCCAGTTAACTGTGCTGACTTAAAACAGTTTGAACCTGTTGAGCTTTTGAGCTGCAATGAAGTCACCTATGAAATATTAAAGCAAAAAGACTCTGTGCTCTAAATGAAATAGACCATGAGGTAATTAGCCACAAACTTACATAATACAACATCCACAGCTGCCTATTCTGCCAGATTCTTTCATGAGAGAATCTGACCACTGACAGCCCAAGCAGCACCTCCAACGGCGTTGCCCTGGATTTGGTGCTAAGATGTGGTGGTTGTTTGAGGGAGAACAGCTGCAGGCGCCACACTGCATCCATCAACTCACTTACAATAGCAGCTGATGGAGACCAGGATCTGTCTCAGGCAGGGATACAGCACACAACCCAAGAATCTACAGGATGTTTAAGAATCCTTCTGTGCAAATATTAGACTATACATTCCAAGGGAGCGTATTTGCATTTTCCACTGCAACTTTCGTTTAGGCCTTTTCTTGCATGAATTTGTTAGAAATAGGTGAAATTATGCTGCAGATGATCTGAAGGGTGAAGAAATATACCCCGAGGAAAAGAATGGTTTGAATCATATTGAAAGAGTGTTTAGTTGCCCTTACTTTATCCCACTTTAGCTGTATTTTACGTGGCACCTTGGGGAGGAAGGTAAATGCCAACAAATACCAAGCATTCATCATGCTGTGATTCTTTTCAAAATGTAGAATTTTATACAAGATCAACATTGACCCCAGGGACTCTCAGTCATGCCAAAACTGTCCATCTTTAATGTTTTCCATTGCTACAAAGAAGTTCTCAAATTGTGGAATTTCTTCAAATCATGAGAATTGTGACAACCTTTCAGGTTAAGACAGTTCCTCCAGAGTTTGATTGCCTCAGACTATATTAGTTTTTCAGTTATTGGTGTTTTCAGCTCATGGTAAGATGTAATAAGGACTGTGGCTACCAGAATTACTGAGAATCCCTGTCAGTTTAAATCTCTAAAACCATCCATCCATCCATCCATTTTCTATACCCGCTATTTCCTGTTCAGGTCACGGGGGTCTGCTGGAGTCTATCCCAGCTCACATTGGGCGAAAGGCAGGGGTACACCCTGGACAGGTCGCCAG
>JBAMYA010000021.1:7152334-7167434 GCA_037176975.1 Arrhamphus sclerolepis | reverse complement strand
TGGCGTTGCCATGTGCTCGGGGGTCAAGCTCTGGGTTTCTAAAGCGCCTAGAGATGACTTGTCGTAAATAGGCGCTAGATGAATAAATTGAATTGAATTGTAACTAGTCCACAGTTTGCTGGGCTGAGGTATTTTGTGAGGTGAAGAGAATCTCACACCAATTGTCACTGTTCTTTTTGTGGGGTTCTGCAGTCCATCTCATCACCAATTTTCCAAGAGTTATCAAAAATGTTTGAAAAAGGAACAAAAAAAGAGGAAAAAATGAAGTATTAATTGCTCTTAGCACAAACTGAAATAGCCTCACTCAGATTGTAAAACACATAACTAAGAATAAACCAGTGCTCTCTTTTTTTTTGTCACAGTCTTAATGTTCTAAAGATTTGATTTTACTGGTGCTGTATTGAGAATTTGGCCCTGATGACTGTTTGTGTTGCTAGGCACATCTCCACCAGGGAAACCAGTTCTGACAAAGTGCAGGTCCCCTGAGAAGGAGACATTTACCTGCTGGTGGAAGCCAGGCTCTGATGGAGGGCTGCCGACTGTGCACCGGCTTTACTACGAGAGAGAAGGGTAAGTCAGTTTTCCATTCTTTGGTTCTATCTAAAATTCCTTTTGGGACTTTTTGTGAGGTATTTTGCTCTCATTTAGCAAAGAGAGAGAGAGAAAAGGAGCGAAAAAAGGGGAGTGACACAACAAAGTTACTCTGCTGGACTCAAACTGAGATCTTAATCTTTGTGTGATTGTCACATGGCCACCACATGGCCCTTTGAGCATGAGATAGGTTTATCAGCCTCTGAGAGAACTAACGTGAGTAAAACTGGTTCAGTTCTGTCATTCTCCAGACAAGCAAGTGGAAAACTACCAGGTCCTTTGTTAAGGTCTTTGTGCTTAGTGAAGTGAGCACAAGTTTTTGTTGCTGTGCAAGTACACCTGCACGCTTCAAACACTTGGGTCACCTGTGGACCTTCACCTGCCCTGGCCTGAGGGCGAAATGTCACGGCTAGTTGTTTAAGACGGCTCAAGCAGGACTCAGCAAATAAAATCAAAGTTGATTGATAACCCCCTGAGGAGAAAAAACAACTAACAGCTTTGCTAACTTGTTTACTTTAGTATAAGCCCAAATTTTAATGGTTCATACAACAACTTTTACTGTTGTTCGTTGTTGGTGGTGAACACCAACTTACTGCAGTTGCATGTCCCGATTAGCTGACATCAGTCTCTTTTTGTTCACGTGTAATTATTAGGTTGAAAATTACTACATTTTAAGAAGATTCCCTTTGGAGACTATTGTCAGGCTCATGTCAGCGGCAGTCAAAAGCTCAGTACTTGTTTACTGACCAACATGTTTTTACTGCCCAGCTTTGCATCACAAATCTGACGTTTTCCATGTATGCATATTAGCAAAATGCAGTGAGCAGAGTGCATGATCAGTAAAGGCTTTGGCCGTTTGCAGATTAAATGGAATCCTTGAGTGTCCAGACTACCGTTCAGAGGGAAGAAACTCCTGTTTCTTTGATAAGAACCACACGTCACTCTGGATGGAGTACTCCCTGACAGTCGTGGCCTCCAATGCCGATGGGAATGCAACCTCAGATGCCTTAAAGATTGATGTTGCCAAAATCGGTAAGTTTTTACATCCTTTAAATGAGGTAGATTAGCCAAATTTCTGAACTTGCACGTACATGAAAACCCCGGCAAAAAAATTAAAACGCAGATATGAGAAATTTAAGGGAAGACGAGCTAGAAAACAAAGCAAATTCTGGATTGCAAATTCATCAATTTTTCAAGCATTTTCTGGGTTATGATTAATAAAATAGCTTCTGTAACTTTGACCCTTTACGATATGGTGTCTCTAGCATGTCTCCAAGTGCTCACTTTCCTTTGATGTCATTAGATTGATGTTTTACAACACTCAGCCATAATGGATATAATTAGGATTTTCTGGCAGTTATTAACTGTGTCAGAACAGCTGGAAAATACAACATACTTTTGACCTCTGCTCCGGTGTAGAAAGCAGCACGACAGATAATTATCTATATAGATTGAGCTAATGATTTGCTCAGTTTTATTGGCTGTGGAACCATCTTGAGCGCGGTGAGGAATGGAAAAGTACTGAGTGACAGGCACGAGGTACCACTGAAAAGCCTGAACAGAATGAGATGGAACAAGTTTGAGCCCTGCTTAAAAGTTGTGTACAGTCGCAGATCAAATTTCACCCCTTTTGTTTGGCCATACGGGTGATTACGTATGTGAGTTTTGGCCCGTAAAGGAAAAAACTAACTTCACAGCATTATTTATATATTTTAGCATACAAACCTATGACTTTCCTGCTCTGCAAAATATTTAAAAAATCTGTATTATTGAAATTTAATTAAAAGGCTGTTTTCGCTGGCCAGTGTAGGCACTTTTTTGTACGAGGCCCTGCTTTGCTTGCCTCCATACGTGAGAAAACATGCAGGTTTCTGCACATGACGCTGCTGCAAATGATTATCATGTTTATTACTCCAAGGGAGTGGCTGTGCACCCTGGGCTTAACTCCTTGAGGGCCGATGGTGTCTGTGTTTAAACAGCATATCACTGCCGTGCTTTGAAACTGCTCGCCATCAAAGATGGAGGGTTTTACCCCCTCAGAGTCAAGTTCAGCTCGACTCATAACTGTTTACATTTACATTAAGCTGCATTCTTAAGAATCTTGAGTACTGACGAGGATAGATAGGACTGCAAACATGAAGTAAGAATATTTTAGAAATGTGAACATGTGAAATGGTCTTTTTTTCTTTTTCTTTTTTTAAAAAAACAAAACAAAACAACTTATTTCCTGGGTCAAGCATGCCCTGCAATCATTTTGAATGTTACATTACATCCAAACATGGCTAAAACTCCTCCCTCATACAATTTTTTAAAGAGGTGGAAAACTGGATACTATTTGAAGCTAACATGGAAGTGCAGTTCCTTGACTAACCACTTGGGGGTCGCTCCAACTCCAAAAGAAAGTCACTGACCGCCATGTTAAAATATCCATCTTTACAGCAGAAATAAAGTTGCTCAGCAGACTTCTGCAATCAACTCTGGTTTGGCCTAGAAATATCTGGGGGTAAGCTTAGCGAAGCAGGAGGCAACAGCTGCAGTACTTTTACCCATGGCTGAAGGCTTGTACTTGTGCTTACTGGAGGACAGCCTCTAAGGCTCTAGGTCACTGGTTGTCAGGCCTGGAAGTCCCTACAGTCAAGTGATTGTTGGCCTGGGCCCATCCAGGCTGACAACCTGGATTGCCAGTCAGCAGTCGACTAGCAAACTTTGCCTGGATTTCAACAGGGACTGAGTTCTGACGAGACTCTCGGGATCTCAGCTGCACAATACACACTGACGACATCAGCCACACCAGTATGTAGCACATGCTGTGTACTGGTTTGATTTATTACCCATATAAAAAAGTGTTTTAAATGAGTTCACAGCCTCAATGTCAAGTCCTCCTCAATACAACATGATGTTCATTCTGTAAATGTGCACCATTTAGAGCAACCTATGTCAACACATTCGTTTGATAAGTCTGAAATCACTCTCAGTCAGTCCACTGACTATACAGCAGGTTTATTGTCTTGAAGTAAACACACTTGTTGACTTTTCTCAGGTCGTTTTCTTTGACAAGCATCACACCTGGTGCATAATTTAATGCCAATGTTATGCAGCTAATGCTAGGCGCTATGTTGTCAGGGGGCAATTGCCCCAAGTAAGGTCTTCCAAGGTAAATTGGTCCTGGGGGGCGGGCCAGACTAAAAACAATTCAAATTGACTCATATAGACAAGTCAGAACAGGGAGCAGTGTGCTTTGTCCGTGCACTCTTTACATTTTGACAGTACTGCAAAACAGTATCCCCTTAATAGAAGAATTTAAGGTATGGTATTGTAGTGAGTGATTTTGAATATCTGTATGTGTGTCATCAAGAGCTATCAGTGTTGAGCTGAGAGCTCATGATCGCCACCACTTTGGTTGAGACGGGAACTGCGAAACGACCAGATGGATTACAATAGAATTCCCAATCCCAGGATACACTGCAAAAACTGATTTCTAAGAAAGTAAAAAATACTTGTTTTAAGACAATAGGTCCTATTTTAAAAGCATTTTTTCTTACCCCATTGGAAGATTTTTTTCTTTTTCCTTAATATAAGACATTTTGACTAGATTTAAGAATACTCTAAACCCACATTCCTAAATCTAGTCATAGTCATAGTCTTATATTAAGGAAAAAGAAAAAAAATCTGCCAATGTGGTAAGAAAAAAATGCTTGGCTAGAATTCTTAAATGAGATATATGCTTTTAAAACAGGGCCCTTTGTCTTGAAACAAGTATCTTTTTTTTCACTTTCTTGGAAATCAGTTTTTGCAGTGTAGAGATTATTTTCTTTAATGTAGGTTTATACGACATAGATTCTGACTTCTTTTATTTTTCTGACAAAAATACAATAAAATGTCCAGAAAGTAATAAATAAATCTAAGGGACTGTCAGTTTCCTCTAATTTGTAGTTTACTGAGACTGATTATCAATGATGTAATTTCTTGTAATTGCATGCATTTAGTAAGTGTTGTTGCTTACTTTTGTGATAAACTGGATCTTATACAGCAGACATGTCAGAAGTAATACATAAAGGAATATTAATGCCCAAGATTGGATTAGGTCTTTTGGCCCCTGGACGTGTGTGTCCAGAAAGGCCCTTCAGTTATGTGTCCATGTATCCTTATTTTGAATCCACCCTCCTCTTATACATAGCACTATATATTTTTATTTTTTCTCTTTTACAACATCGTTATTTCATATGTACAGTGTTCACCTGCTCATGAATACCTGATACCACGTGCTTTCAGATTTGTATCAAATTAACAAGCAACATAGAAATCTAATAATAAATGACCTTGGACTTTCTTAAGCTTACTTAAGAGCACAACTATGAACCTGTTAATTGCTGTTGACCTTGGTGAGCTTATTGGATTTGCAACTTGGGTATTTTGCAGTTATGAGGGAGATGCAGCTCAGAGCGCCTCGATGATCATACAGTATGTTCACCTCCCACTATCTGTGTATCAGCCTCATGTGGGCGATCGCTGCTCACTATGGAGACAATTATCTCATCTATAACTCATCCTGTTACTGTAAAATGGCTACATGCATATACACATGTACACATATACATATGTGCATCATGGAAAAAAAACGGAAAAAAAAAGGCCAACAGCTCATTCTTATGTACAAACGAGCTTCTTTTTATGCAGAGAAGATTGTGTTGTGTTTCCTGCGTTTGTGCTGTTCTGTGGGCCTCTTTGGATGCATTAAAAGTTAAGTAATTTCATACTCTTTGTTCAGCCAGCTGGTTCACGGGTGATTTAAGGTTGTGACACTTTACACAGTGCTAAACACAAGGGAGGAAGTGGTGGGTTTCTGTTTGCTTTTTTAAATTCAAGGTTCATAGATATTTTTTTTCCCTTTTGTATGGAAGAGGTAATAACATCTATACAGCTACAAAGATCTTTAAGTGAAGCATGCTGAAAGGTAGGTATTAATTATGTTGTGGAGTAAAGTGCGTCAATTTAAATGATGTGATGTTAAAATTAACCATGTAGAGCGTAGCGCTCTCAGCAGGGTTGTTGTAGCAGTGCTGCTGTTGGATTATTGATAGTAAATTACATATTTCTACATATAATTAATGGCTGTTATTTCTGCACGTATCATCTATTAATTTAACACTATTTCAGTGTATTGGTTGTGGTATTTGTTGTGTTCTGTGATGCTAAAGGAGAATTCAGGGGAGTAAATCTCAGTGTTTGTGCATTTAAAATGAGCGTCAGGTGATTAAAAAGCAAATTATTATTATTATTATTTTTTAATTTATCTCTGAAGGTATTGATGGCAGAAGGCTCATTTGTCAGTGGACCTCAGGTGAAGCTTGTGTTTGTGTCCGAGCGCTTGTGTGAATACAGTTTAAAAAAAACAAAACAAAACTCGACTGTGCTCTGTTACTGATGTGTGAGGTGACAACAGCAGAGCAGAAACAAGAAACAAGTCTATATATGCGAGACCATAAAATCAGATATAAGGTCAGTAGTTGTTCTCCTCTGACCCAAATGCTGTGTAGTATGTAGCTAGCTGGAATACGCAGCTAGCTCATGCAGCGGCAGCCTCTTTCCAGGTGTGAAAAACAGCAATAGGAAATGGCACAATTTTATTTATTTATACTTTATTTTGTCTCACATGGAAATTAAAGGATGCATTTGTGTGATCAGGAATTGTTGCATTGACAGCATAGAAATATTTCAGTAAAAATTAAATTTTGAGTGCCTTTAAGCAGTCTGATGAACGCTGCTGTGTAAGTTTCATTTTTAGCAACATCGTGTTGACAAATATTTACTTGAGGACATGAGTTAACATGAGGAGTTTAATATGCTAGAATACAGGTGTTCCCACTTTTACCTGAGCACAATATCTGTTGAGGAACTTCTCCTTTAACAGAATCGTTTCTTCTTTCTCCAGCTTTATAAATCCTGAGTTTCTTAAACAACAGTAATGCATATTTTTTAACGGCAACAGATGCTTAGAGATAACTGTTCAGGTATTTGAAACAGTTCAAGCTACACTTAGTATAACCTTTGATGAAGATGGTGTATTAACATGATAAACACTTATTGTGCTGCAGTTATGCGAGTGACTCAGAAATTGAAGCTCAAGTCTTCATGAGTTGATTAAAAAAAAACAAAACAGAGAAAACACCACATATGAATCATCGATGGAATAAATGAAATAAGCATGAAGTAAAAGGATGTTTCATTTACTGTGCATGGTACAGTAAATCCTCACAATTAGATTTCTGGTGAATTGACTCCCACTGACTCCGTATGTGTCGAGTCCCACCACTGCTTTCCATTCAGGACCGTCCTACCACACAGCAGCACAGCGATAACCTTGTTTTTTTGGTTTTTGGACTTTTGGTTTGAAAGTCTGAAGATCTGAAAACGCATGTGAACTGAACAAGAAATATTAAAGATTCTGAATAATTTCCAGTTTGGGGACACTGATTGAACTTGATCTTTCTGTCAAAGCTGATCGATGTGAAGCCTTTTTTTTTGTAAGCACCCTTGTTGTTTTTCTGAGTGGAATGCTCTTAAAAAGAACGTTGGTGATTTCCCCGAACCCTCCTACCTCAAATGATGGATTTCTCTGGAAAAAAAAAAAAATCATGTATAAAAACACTTCTGGTGATTTCTTGACAACCTGAAAAAATTTGAAGTGCTGTAGTGTTTGAAGTTTGCCCCTTAAAGGTAAATGTAATAATATCTTTGATTTTATTTCTTTTCTTCAAGCCTCACAGACTTGAATATGTGGTTTTCTGATGAAACAAAGCTAAAACAAGTGGAGATTTTTTTTTTTTAATTAAAGATTCTTCACATTTATTTAAAAATGTTTATAGTGTTTCTTTCCGAATCACTGTTTTGCTTCTTGTTGTTGTTTTCAGGGTTACTTGGATTTTCAGTACACCGTTCAGATCAATTTCAGTCTTGACAATTCATAACTTCTAATCAAAATAGTCAAAAATATTCCACATATAAATGTATGCAGACATAAACACAAGATTTTATTTTCTTTTTTTCACTCAGTTGGGAAATTATGAATGAAATATTTTTGCATGTTGCTATTGTTTTTAATAGATAGTCTTATTTACTTTCTATGATTGACATGAAGTTAAATTTTTACTTTTCCAGTTGGAACCGAGGTCCAGAACTTTTGTCTTTTTTTCCACTTTAAAAACATTAGGTATTTCCGTGTGTGTCTTTTTCAGGGCTGTGTGAATCCCCAGAGTATTCCTCTCCTCTGCTGCTGCTGAAGCCATGGACTAGCTCCGTGTCTGGTCCTGTCAGTCCTGTGGTCATCAGATGGCTTCTCAGCAGCTGCCGGCGAACGTATGTTTGATGACCAACTACACAACATTAAATCATGTTCACCACAGTCCATTGTTTCATTCAGCTGCTTGATGACAAACTACTGTCTAGAAATTTATTTATCTAATTATTTATTTACTTTTATGATCAAATTCCATGAAAAGACGAAAAGCATAAATGTACTGAACCTGTTATGAAGGGTCATTACGCTGTCTTCAAGTACGTTTTAATATAAAAGAATGTCTCTATACCCTCTGATGAGCAACAACTCGACATGTTGCACTTTTTAAAAATGTTTGTAGCAAAACTTGGGCTGAAATGCAGAAGCAGCAAGTGACAAAAGTATCCCATGATTGAATAACAGGTCATGTGTCTGCAAAACAACCCCAAATTATTACTCTTCCACCACCGTGTTTGAGATGGTTGTCTTTGGTTTTCTTTATAGTCAATCTCTGCTTTAGGTCTTTCCTGTCCTGAGGATGTTTTATGGTGATTGTGGTGTAGATGCAGCTTTGCAAACCAAAGACCCAAACTCTTTGTAATTTTTATTATTGTACTGGCTGTTTCTAGAAATTGAGAATTAGAGCCTCAGATGTCATGCGATAGTTGTAAAATTTTGAAAGATGACACCTGCATTTGGTCTTCTCGTGGTGTTCTGATTTTACTCTGCCGTTGCATGTTTTTATGCTGTTATGTTTTGTGGAAACCTTATTGCACAAAACAAATGGGTTAAATGTCACACCGGTTAATGGTAAGATGGACAGTATGAGACTCAGCAGACCCACTCTGTTCTGCATCAGAAAGAAAAACATGCTTTCCATGTGGTGTTTTTGAGTCATAACTACCTCCCACAGGAAAAGTGATCAGAATATGGCCACACTTGAGGGAACAGATGAGGTCATGAATTATAATAATCTGCCATTTTTGTCTCTCGCTCTACGCTGCTAGACTCATGGGTTTTTGCTCTGAAAAGCATTTTCCTCACTCGGTGGGCAGCCTGTTCTTCACTTTAAGAGCCCCTCCTTAAGCATAACTATTCACAAATGCTGTCCTACCAGTCCTCAAAGAAGGTTAATGCCTCACTAAAATGTTTAGTACCTTTTGGACAACATTTTATAGTATTTGCCAGTGTCCATTTCAAAAGTTCTGTAACCAATGTTAGCTTTAAATTGAATGGGTTCACATTCATATTGGAGTCCGTTTTTTGGGAGTTACAGCCTCTTCCACTTGTCCAGCCCTCTTTGATGAGTGACAAATTTTGGCTGTAGCTCTTCCAGTTGATCGCTGTATATCAGTGCGATAATGCAGAAGTGGACATTTTCAAATTGACAGCTAGTAAAGGTATCTTCCCAAAGCACACAGCTCTATATTTTTAAAAAAATCTGATAAGCTTTAGTTGTCATGCTGACTCGGAGTACTTTTTAAATCTAAATCTAGATTGGTGTGTCGATGTCAGTTGGGGCTCACATCAAAATGACGCAAAGAACCAGAGGTAACAAAAGGCCTCCTGCTGCGTCCAGGCAAAACACAAAATATAGCACTTTTAACTCACCACATACAACCAGCTAAGACGTATTTACACCTGCACACGAGGACATAACTTTCCAGTGTACTATGGAACAGTGGTGCATATATCTAATAAGACAAAAACTTCAAATCAATGTAAAGTCAGTCAATCACTATGCTGAACACACGATTCGATCTCTCTCTCTGACTGACCAGAAGAAAACGTCTGTGGGGTCCTGACGGTGCAAGACAACAAGCAAGACAAATAGTGCGGTTTATTGTCAGTGTGATATAGCTGTATAAATGCTCTTAGAGGAAACCATGAATATTCCTAAGCCTTCAGAGCCATGGTCAGTACACAGAAGCCTGATGTCAGTGTCAAACCTGTAGGAGTTTGCTTTTTTTACTGGCGATGCTCAGAGCTCAGTTCTTCTGTCACCCACACAGCTTCAAGTGGAATGAACGCGATGTCTGGACTCATTCATTCCTTGAACCGAGGGAGTGAATGATATTTATGACCTAACAAGGCCATGCTTGTTGATCATTAGAGGCATAGTGTTATATAGCCATGATGCAAATATGTCCTCAGCTAGCATCATGCTGAATAGCATCACGCCGAATCACCAGGCATCCGTCTTTAAAGTGCAGCTGAAGTTCAGATACCCACATCATATCTCCAGACCCTGCTCTCTGACTGACTCTCAGCAGTGGGAAGAATATAAATGTTGTTGTGTGTCCTAAGCAGGACCACTGGGTGGGCTGGGTGTTGTTTGTATTGCATCTCTGCTGCTTGGTATTTTGTTTTGACTGTTGGTAGGGGCTGGGAGGAGCACTGGGAGCGGAGTGCTCCTCACAGTACCATGAACTATCAGCTCTATGAAACATTATGCATCAGTACAAACAGGCAGAAGCAACTAGCTGGGACTGAAATAAGATACGAGGGAGTCAGCAGTTAGTGTTTCCCTCACGCTGGTTATTCAGGGATGAGCTTTTAAAGGTGCGGCAGGACACTTCACTGTAAAAGTGCTTCTGTAAAGTCTGTTGTCTTCCTGCACCACAGATGAGAACGTGAAGGCTGGCGTCCACCAAGGCCACCGCTGCACCTTGGGCAGCGCACACACATGACCGCATGACTCTGGACATGGACGCGGTCCTGTCAGACTTTGTTCGGTCCACGGGGGCAGAACCGGGTCTGGCAAGAGACCTGCTGGAAGGTAAGAGACAAGCATGGGGGGGAGGGATTTTTAAGAGTACTCCAGAGTTTTTTGTTTTGATCAGCTGCTTGCAGTGGTTGCACTCAAGTGAGCAGACAAGAGGAAGAAAATAGAAGATGAGAGGAAAAGGAAAATAAGGGAAACAAAGGACGGGAGGGAAGGAAGAGGGCCTGCAAGAGAGGGCCAGCCTGCTGATTTAGAGGCCAGTGTGACAGGTTTATGAGTGTACTCCCTAGGGAGAGCTTCGTGCCCATTCATTGGAACTTATTGAGGAGCAGAGTGCTCCTGGCACTTGCGTAGCTAAGATATAGTACCACTTACCAAAAAAACAAAACAAAACAGTGCAGGGCAAGAGTGAAGACAACAACTGAAAGCCGGTCAATGGTCAGCAAAGTTGGCTTCAATATTGCTGATTTTTTTTTTTTCTTCTTTTTTTTCCAGCAAAACTTTTACAGTTTATGCAGTTTTCACAGTTACAAGAGATGCTGAAAGTTGAAATGAGAATGCAGTTTTGTCTCTCCTGGAATATGAGCAGGGTATCAAAACAATCAGGTTTCCATTATGGGATGAAAACCTCAGAGAGCGTTTGTGGTACAAGTGTGTCCTGGAAATGTAGCAAGTGCATGGTCTGATAAAAGAATTAAAGTGTTTAGCATCTGTTTCTTCTTTCTGTTGCCCCTTTTTCTGAACCTGCAAAGCCACAGTAGAATATGTGTGACACAAACAGACATCAAACAAGAAAATGCACTCAGTCATGACAGACATGAACCCAAATGTCCTTCGCTGTGTCTTTTTTGGTTTTGGTTTTTTGCTTTGCTCTTATATGAACATACAGTAGCCATCAAGTCCTGTCTTCATCAGTGGCTCTTTTAGCCTGTAGTCTTCATCTGTGAGGTGTGAGGAGGCAGTGCCATATGTGGTGCTTCCCCCTAGAGGCTGTTGTAGGTACAGCATTACCACTGGATGGGAACTGCATTGTAGCATTTTATGAAGTCTAGGACGAAAGTTATAAAATGGAAAACTGTAAATTTCATTTTGGTTAATTTGTTTAAATGAATTAAAATATTGATTTTGTAGGAACTTGTAATTGTGTTAATAAAATGTGAGTTAAGTTGCATTGTTTCTAATGGTCCTCAAAGATTATACTACCAAGGAAGGAACTGCAGTAATGTTTTCCATGCAAGCATTTAGCGTCAGCGCAGCAGGCGTTGAGTGGCGGCGTAGCTGGACATTTAAGTCGTCTTCCTGGATTTGTGTAGGTCAAGCTGCTGAAATCCATTGAGTGGAATCAGTTTTGTATTGATTGACGTGAGAGCCAGCAACTAGCAGTAGCTGGTTTCATGTTCAGACTGTCTACAATCATCATGTCTGGAAGTCAGAGGCAACTTCCTCCAGGTCTCTCACACAGCAAGTCCATTAGTGGATCCTGTGTCATAAATGTGCTCAGGTTACATGGAGACATTAATGTGTTCATTATCACTAGTTTTTCTTACTGGTTTGCTGATGGAGCTGTAACATGTTTTTTCACTGAATCCCAGTTTTACACTTCCCTAATTGCCACGAGATAACTTGGTTCTTTGTTTTTGTCCCGCAGGTAAAAACTGGGACCTCAGTGCAGCTCTGAATGATTATGAGGAGCTCAGGCAGGTCCACACTGCCAACCTACCGCAGGTCTTCAACGAGGGCCGCTACTACAAGCAGCCAGAGGCACGCGACACACCCACCCATGTCAGCAAGATCGACCGGCCGTGTGCACAAAAGCAGGAGGACAATGCGCAAGGTAGCAGGGCCGCCCCAGCATCGACAACGGCGGAAATTCTCTGTCCCCTTCCAGCTCATCCATTCGATTCCTCCCTGTACTCTGTTCCAGAGAAGCGTCTATCCCGGGGGATCTCCCATGCCAGCTCTGCCATCGTCTCCCTGGCACGGCTGCAAGTGGCTAGTGAGTGTACCAGCGAGCAGTTCCCTCTGGAGATGCCCATTTACACATTCCAGCTACCAGACCTCAGCATCTACAGCGAGGACTTCAGGAGCTTCATAGAGAAAGATCTGATAGAACAGTCCACCATGATGGCTCTGGAGCAGGCTGGTGAGTACTACGCATTCATGCTGCGGTACTTCCCCTGTAACCAATGTGAGATGGAAGAAAATCTCACGCATTTCACAACATCCTCGATTTAGATGACTCTAAAGTGCTGATGCCTCACAGAGCTGCAGCGCTAAGAAACTCTTGTGAGAGTCAGTAATGCAAACAGATGCACTGGGTGAGACAGACAGAGCAGATCAGAGCAGCATCATCTGGAGGGAAGATGACAACAGCTAATTCAAAGACTCCTGTGTCCCAAAGGACGTTTATCTCAACTGACACTTTGAACTTACAGGAGGAAAAAGTAGTTAGTGAACCGCCGTTCCTCTCTGACCTGGTTCTGATAAGCTCTGGGAACAGCCAGCTGACAGGAATATTAGGTCTATCAACCATTAAGACATATACGAAGCTGTTTTCATAGTTTTATAATAGGTTTTAAACCAGTTATCCATCCTCAAGGTAGTATCTCAACTTTAAGTGAAAGATATGCAGTTCTGAAAACCGTAGCACAGCAGCATATTTATCCAAAATACATGTCCCACAAATTGTGGGTAATAAATCTTGGGTATGCTTATAAAACACATTAAATTAAGAAAAATGTCTACAGTTAAGAAAAGCTTCTCTTTTTTGTAGACTGCTGGTTATTAGAGGGAGGTGTGGTTGAAAACATACAGTCTGAATCATCCTTAAAGTTCAGGTTTCCGGTCAACTATTGTGAGGCCTGCGATTTAACATCTTTAAATCCCTTCTGTCCGTGACTTGGACTAGAGGTTTTGTTGAAAATGATCATCGTCTTTCCATCATTGACCAAAATGTGCAGTTTAAAACCAAGAAATATAAATCAAATTGCTTTGAAATGGTTTAGTGATCACACCTGAGCCATTATTAGATAATGGAAGGCCAAAAAGTCTTATATAACCATCCATTAATCTTAACAGTCAAATATCAACTCATTGGAGAATAGTAGAGTGACAGTTAGGCAGTCCTGAAGTGCTGTTTAATGAAATTCAAACTCTTACTCACCTACACCAAAAAATATCAGCATTACTTTTGTACATAGAGTGAATTGTTAGTTCTTAAGTCCACTCAGTTTATTTATAATTATTATTTCCCTGTGTTTATACAATTACAGAGATCATATTTCCTTTCAGAGTCAGAGCATCCAGTCTCCAGCATGACTAAATAATGCTCCAACTAGGCTGCCTGAGGAAGTATTCTCCACACTCAGTCCTTTTATATTACAAATCTTTAATGATTATCTGGTCTCTGGTTGTTATTGTATTTTTAGCAGCTAAACAAACCTAATTTGGATCTCTTATCTATTTAGTAGCTGAACTTCTGGAGCAAGTCATCTGGACAGTTGGTGTCTTTGGAATGATAACGGTGTTTTTAAGAGCTTCCAGTCTGGTTTCAGAGCACATCACAGTACAGAGACAGCACTTCTTAAAGTGACTAATGGCCCACTGCTGAGTGCAGATGGAGGAGACGGCTTGATTTTAGTTCCTTTAAATTTAAGTGCTGCCTTTGATACTGTGATCGCAGCATCCCCCTGCATCATTTAAAGTCCTGTGTTGGAAGTAAGGACTCCACTCTTAGTTTATTGGTTTATGCATCTCTGACAGGAGCTTGTCTGTCACTCTGGATAGCTTCACCTCCTTAGTTACGATGCGCCCCAGGGGTCCATCCTAGGACCCCCTTCCGTCATAACAACCATTAACATTTTGATGCAGATAATATAAATGCCAATAAAACTCACCAGATGTCAGAAGCCTCATTAATTTAAGAGTTCTTCCTTTTTAAAATTAAATTAAACGGATCCCAAAACGTCCTTACATTCATTTTTGTGTCACAAACCGTTTCAGTCCTGTACATAGTAAGCTTGTCAAATACCACCCAGGCTGAACTGAGCTATCCAATTTAAGACAGTCTCCAAATTAAGTTATTTCTTCCAGCTGCTGACTAAAAGATACATTGTATACACATTTATCAGTTCTAACCTTTCCTACACTAATGCTACACATTCTTTGGTCTTTGTCAATGTCTCCAAAACTAAATAACTAAGAGAAAAAAATAAAGAAAAAACACATCTCCCCTGTGCCTGCCTCCCTTCACTGGCTTCCTGTTAGATTTCATGTCAGTATTGAAGTCAGCTGCTCACTTTGAAAGCCTTAAATAGCCCCTCAACACATCCCAGGCTTATTGATCTGGTGTGTGTCCTCCAGACGGTTTGGATCCAAAGACTACTGATTATTCCCACGTCATGTTTGTAGCAAAGGAGCCTGGGCCTTTGCTATTATCATTATTATTATTAGCATTATTATCATCATCATCATCATTATTATTATTATTATTATTATTGGTGTTATTA
>JBAMYA010000021.1:7127993-7152234 GCA_037176975.1 Arrhamphus sclerolepis | reverse complement strand
TTCTTTTCTCTTTTTTCTCCCTACAGGCAAATGAGGGTTGGAAGCAGCTTTACTTTAGATGTGTTTATTATTATTATCATTATTATTATTATTATTATTATTATTATTATTATTATTATTGGTGTTATTAGTAGTAGTATTTTGTTGTTCTAAAGTTTGAAGACTACTTGTAATCTTATGTCAGAATAATGAGCAGATGAATCTGAGCTACTTGGGGCTGAAGGGAGGTGGGGCAGGGTTTAAAGTATTAAAGTATCAATCATTTCCAACATAAGTGAACCAGATGTGATGCAGTGGGCAGTATTATGCGTGTTTCTGTTCTACGTGTAATCTGGATGTAAACCTATTCGAGTGGATTAATGAACCTGTATTTACCCAAAATACTGTCTTTTAATTGAGCTACCGGGAGACTGTCACAGGGAGTTTTTGATCCAAATAGTCGGATCAGTTTTGGATTTGGTGACGCAGATGGCTTTTGGATAAAATGATAAAATTAGTTCAAAATAATTGATGAAAGGACTTTTGTGTATGTTAAGTTATCACTGGCAGGGATGCAACAGAGGAGCAGAGCCACATCCTTAGATTGTTCAGTTATGTCTTTTTATTTATTTTCTTTTCCTGTATCCATCTGCCTTGAGTTCTTTTTTCGCCAGCTGTTCTTCTTATGGACCTCTTCCAGTGTATTGAGCCAAGTCTTCTTTCTTTTATGCATGATTAGGAATTAATGTTGTTGTAAGCCTACACAGCTCACAGCATTCTGTTGAATACAGATTTCAAAACTCAAGTCAGTTTGTCTTCTTTCTCCAGTTCTTCAGATTCGCAGAGCAGTTCTTTTAAAAGGATTTTACTTTTGTTGTGTTCAGGTCGTCTGAACTGGTGGTCCACCATGTGCACCAGCTGTAAGAAGCTGCTTCCTCTGGCTACCACAGGGGATGGGAACTGCCTTCTGCATGCTGCTTCTCTGGGTGAGTTTCTTGCATTCACTAAGACTGTTAAGTCCATATTTTTGCCCTGTGCAAGTTGGTGTCTTAGCTAAAAAAAAAAAAAAAACACAATCAGTGCTCCATCACAGTTGCTGACTTAAAAAAAAAGAAAAGAAAAAAAAGTTGAGTGAGAAATGAGGTGGTAGAACTAAGGAGGCAAGGGAGGGAGAAAAATAACTCACCTATAAATTGCAGGAGACAGCCAGAAGTTGAATTTAGGAGATGCCAACATAGTCAGGTATGTGCTGAAGGGCATTCTGACTCCCCAGTGTGGGGACTGCTAAAGCAGAGGAGGGCTAGAGGCACTAGACTTAATGTAATCCGCACTGACAAGCCCTGTCTCTGGAAGACATTTTGAGTTAAAGCTCTGAATGACAACGTGAGCATGAAGCTGAGCACAGTTAGGATCTGTAACTGGTTGTTGCTGTCGTTTTTAACGTGTTCATTGGCTTTGTTCTTTCATTCACTTAACACGTGATATGTGCATGTTGATCAGGGATGTGGGGCTTCCATGATAGAGACTTGATGCTGAGGAAATCTCTGTACACCATGATGAAGAGTGGAGCGGAAAGAGACGCACTGAAGAGGAGGTGGAGGTGGCAGCAAACCCAGCAGAACAAAGAGGTTCGAGACACTGTTCACCTTTGCAGGCTGCACCTGCACAACAGCATCTTTCAGAAATTACACAGTAATATGTGCAAGTAAACAGACAAGCCATGCAAAAGTAGTTAATAAGTGCTGATTTTAGCTTCTTTGTTGAACCGCACTTGTGAAAATTATCTTTCTGTCATACTAACTATACATTAGTCATGCAGCAGTGTTGCTAATGCTGCTTAACACCTGATGTTGTGTATTAAAGATTTTTCTAATCTGCTGGAATATTATGTTCCCAAAGTTCGCTCTGGCAAAGTAGTCTAGATATGCTCACGTCTTAAAAATGCTGAAGTGACCAATGACATTGTGATTTAAGACACACTCCACAAAACACAGCGTTTTGCTTGAGGGTAGACACCATTGTTGCATGATAGCAACAGTTCTCTCAGTACCAATACAATCCTCAGAGGTCTGTTGTGTATGGCATGAAAATAAATAGATGAATTGATCTTTTTGATTTTTTTTGGGGGGGTTGTGTTGTTTTTTGCAGTCGGGCCTCGTATACACTGAAGAGGAGTGGGAAAGAGAGTGGAACGAGCTGCTGAAGTTGGCCTCCAGTGAGCCTCGCACTAATCTCAGCAAAAACTGCAACACCAGCGGAGGGTAAGATCCTCAGCTGACTTGTATTCATTCATCCATTTTCCATTGTTATAACAACATTGCAGCAGTTGCACCGCAATCGCATGTGTAACGTTAAGAGAATGACACAGAGCAGCGATGCTGAGTTCATCACACCCTTAGACTGCTTCTCTTGCAGGTTGGAGCCTGCCTCCTACAAATACTAAATAGTGTGAGACTGTGCCATCTGCTGGCTAGCACCTGCACTCCTCGCTTCTGCTTTAACAGTCTACCTGAACTGCAAGTTACTTTTAGCTGCAGAACTTTGCATTAAAAGAAGCGAGTGGCTTTTTCTCATGATGCAGAGGCGGATTTGAAACTAACTCTGGTTTCCTCCTCCTACGTAGAGAAACCTTGTGGTGTGTCTGTGTTTCCATAGTCGCTGAAATAAACATGTATATGTTTTCACACAGAAGCTAGCAACTGAGATGAACAGAAAACTTCAGCAGAAACCCTGAAATCTTTGAATCTACACAAAGACTGTTTCCTGAAGACTGTGGCATAACAACAACAACAGAAAAGTCTCCACAATCTTGTTAGTGTGGCAGGTCGAGCACAAAGCTTTCTGTCACCTTTCAAGAGAGTGATTTACTCATTTAGCCTTGAGGTTTTAACCTCTCATTGAGTTTAATGTGTAATATTGTAATAAGGTTGGAGATGTTTGATGAGCTTCTGAATAGGATAAGTGGGGATTCACACATTAAGCAGCTCTTTATTAGACTGAATTTGTCTGTGTGGCTGTTTGTGTGGCTGACAACTTAATTGTTGCACATACTCTGCTTCCCTGGCAGTTTCATGCTTGAGAACTCTGCCTCTGCATTTTTTGCTCTCCCTCTCTCTCTCCAGTGACCCTTGAATTTCCTCCCCAGCCCTTCTTTTATTCAAACACGTGTATAAAAATATGCCTAGCGTTGTTCTGTCGATTAAAGACAGTCAAAGAGAAAAATGGATCCAAGGAGGATGCAATTACACAGATCAAACATGCATGTGATTTAATTTTTTTTCTTTCCTCCTTTCAGGGTCGATAACTCTGAGGATCCAGTCTATGAAAGTTTAGAGGAGTTCCATGTGTTTGTGCTGGCACACGTGTTACGCAGGCCGATTGTAGTGGTGGCTGACACGATGCTCAGAGACTCAGGAGGAGAAGGTAGGCGAACTGCTCTTCAGTTCGACCTTCGCACGGTAGGATAGACAAAAAAGACGTGACACTACCCTGTTCTAACTGAATTTCAGCTTTCGCTCCCATCCCATTTGGAGGGCTCTATCTGCCCCTGGAGGTGCCTCCGAGCCGCTGCCACTGCTCCCCTCTGGTCCTGGCCTACGATCAGGCTCACTTCTCCGCCCTGGTGTCCATGGAGCAGAGAGACCAGCAGCGAGAGCAAGGTAAGCTGCATCAACAAGAGCACTTTAGCATCGTCTTAGCAGCTGATTATCAGGTTGGACTCTTTGATGTAGACCTTTTCTTGGCCCTCCACTTCTAAAGAAAAAATTCCAAAGTTCGAGCCACAATGGTATTCTGAAGTTTGACAGTTTTTGCTTTTTTAGTGTGTAGATTGAGAAAGTGAAGGCCAGTGGTCTGCCTGTCCTACCAAAGGTGAATAATGTATGAGACAGCAGTCTGATTACCTGTGATCCATTATTAAAAGAGGCCAGTTAGCAGCATCAGTTAGCAGCAGGGAGTGGCCAGCATGAAGGAAAGTGGACAGTGTGTTGCTTCTACTGGCTTGTTAAGATTTGGCAGAGCAATTCTGCCTTCCACTGTATACTGGCAGTACATTTCTCATCTTTAGTCCCTGTTGTGAATTTAGTTAGCCACAGTGGGTGTGTTTGCCTTGTTCGCAGGAGTTTGGGATGTGGAGCACTGCAGAGCATACTGATTGTGTTTAGTTGCGGCAAGAGAGCGCAGTTCTCCCAATCTGTTGAGTGACCCCTGTTTTCGTCTAGTTTTGCTCATTCGGACGCCAGTGCTCCCACTCCGGATGCATTGCTTATTCTCTTAGTCAGCGCATTCCCCATATGGAGATATTTTAATTGACAAACAGAATGGATCTCCTTGACAACCAGTCTTCGTAGTCAGTCACGGCACTCTTCTGTGTCTTGCTCAGTGGGTGGAAGTCATCATTTGTGTGGGCATTCAGCCAAATCTGTCTCTGTCTGTCTGTCTGTCTCATTTTTACTCTCAAGTACAAGCACACTTGCACAAACAGTTTCTTTCTTCCTCCTTATTTCCCTCCTTCCCCTTTCTTTTCCGAGTATGTCAGTCCATTTTCAGTGCAGATAAACAACAACCCATTTATTAAACCAGCGTCGGTCACTGCAGTCTGGCAGATGCACATGATTACTAACCTGTGAATCCCTGCCTTGAACTCATTCACTTTAATGCCACAGCAGCACATCAAAAGGCACCCTTCCCCTCAGCCCCTAACTACTCTACACTTTTTCCTCTGTCATAGAGGAGGGGCTTCTCTTTTTGTCCACCAGATGGTGCATATGTCCAAAGAACCCACTGCAGCTCAGTCACAACATTGCTGCATGGTTGTACTTTTTCCACCCTAGTACACTGTGTCCTGTGATAAGATCAGAAAGTCTGCAGTCTCACTCCAGGATGTTCTGAAAACACTTGCACTCCTAACACGTTGCATTAGTAAGTCATGTGATAAGTCATGTGACATGGCAGGGATTCAGATGTGTACAGCTTTAAGATACTCTTGCACCTGCAAAAGCATGACGTATATTTACGTGCTCAAGCGAGGGATTGCATCAAGTCTGTGTGTGCATTTTCCTGTAATTTCCGATTCATATCTTTGAACACTTGCCAGACAGACAGGCAGACCAAATCTCCCAGTGCAAATTAGAGCCGAGAGGCCCCAGCCCACCCCTAAACCCTTACCACATCACCGCAGAAGGGCAGGGTCCCGCGCTGCTGAGGCCCTGACAAACCAACTGTCTCCCGACAGTCAGGCTGCTGTGTGGACGTCTCAGGCAGACGGCTGCTGTTATTTTCCCCCCACAGTGCCCAGTGAAGAGCACCTGAGGGGCTGCTGGCCTTGTGTGTGTTCAGGTGTCAGTGGCTGGGGCCTGAAGAAAGAGCCAGTATTCTTCAGGACCTCTGTATGGAAGATTATAGAGGAGTCCCTCCTCGTAACCTGACACTAAATCTCACTGACAGATTATGCTACTGCTCCTTTTATGGGCTCCTTCCATTGGCGTCTGGGGCTACCATTGATGATAGATGGTGAAAACCAGTGCGGGAGGGGTGAATGAGGCCAGAGATTATTGCTTCATGATCAAAACTTTCTTTTATTTCAGTTTTTATGAGAGCATCCCAAAAGAGCAGGCAAGTGGTTTCTCAAGTACGGTATTCAGGTGAACTGAAAGTTCGTTGCACGCGGGCGTGTTCCATCCACTCACCTGCTGTGCGATAATGACTAGCTCCTCATAAGATGCTGCTGACTGTCTTTCATAAGCTTGTTTGTGCTCCTGTGGTCAAATCATGTATGAGAGGAATTGACCCTCTGGAAAACTCTGGAGCTATTTCAAGCTCTGGTTTCAATACCAAAACACTTCCAGGTTTTTGTTGGCATGCCATCATTAAACTTCTAACACCCATTTGAAAGACGAAAACACTCATCTTTTACACAAAGACCACCTACATGACAGCGCAGTGCAGCCATTCAGCTCTGGTCAGTGGTCACATCTCTATCTAGTAAATACACCCAGTGTTTTACTCCCCTTGCAGTCGGTTTAATTAAATCAATCAGCACCGTAACTCTGTTTGCTGTGAGTTTTTTCTATTTTTCTAGTTAAGCTTCTGATGTGTTTATGATTACCACCATGATCCTGTTGGAAAACTGATACTGAGCGTGTCAGGCTTGTTTATGTGCAAGCCTGTTTACTCTGGTGAATGGGACCCTGCAAATCTGCAGCTGCGCAGACTGACCAAAGTCAGGAATTTGGGCCTTTGTATTTTCCAGTCAAAACAAATTGTTCCTAATTCTTACTACAGAGGAGGAAACATTGGCTGAGTGTTCCTGCAGTGAATCAAACCTCGACATAAGTGGCTTTGTCTTCCAAAGGGCATAAAAGAAGAGTGGGAATGCCCCCTCATTCTGCTCTTGTGACTCAAGGCATGACATATTTGGAGTACTTGTTTTGAAGACCAAAGAAAAGAAGACGATCGTGTTCAGTCAGGTTTGATTAATGTGTACTTAGAAATCTTTATTTCACAACAGCTGTTTCTTCCCACGTTACAAGCTAGTTCTTTTCTTCCTCCCTGTTTGTATCAGTCCTGAATAAAGTTGCCACCTGACAGCGAGGTATGCTACTGGCTACGTAGCTGCATACACAACTTGCATACCACAGGAGGCAGTGATGTCATCCACATACATTATGGCAATCAGTCATTCAGGAACAAGAAAACGCGGCTGCCAAGAACGATAGTAAATGCATTACAGCACACTTCAGTCCCCCAGAGCTCGATTGGCAGCGGTGAATCTGACTCTGGACTGGGCCCAAACTGCAACAACAGCACTCACAGCACTTTGGAACGGCGAGAGGGGAGGACAGCTGCATCGTGGGAGCCAGGACGCCACCTCACAGACCCCTGTTTCCCTGCTGCATGACCTGAATGGGAACTGAGTGGGAGCCGGTTCACTGTCCTCTTCTTGTCTGTTTCTGATTATGACTGAATCTTCTGGGCAAGACTGTTCTTGGAAAGGCCTTTCTTTAGGAAAACCATATTTCCTCTCATTTTTACAGTGCTGCCATGCCATCGCCTCATTAGAACTTGACTGTGTGGCTGCAGGCATTAGTCACGCATTGTTTTAGGGAGGTGCTGTGAAGTGCATTGTAATTTATATTTAATAGCATTCTAGCAAGGGTGTGGCCGCGCCAAAGCTCTCACTGGAACTTTCAAGCGTTATCGCAGTTCGTGCACCTACGGCATCTTGATGTCTGACGTTGCACATACAGTAAGCAGAGGAGCACAGAGAGGACAGAGCTGGACCTGCAGTGCCATCGTGGACAGGTTCTATGTCTCCATGAAGCCTGCAGAACACAGCAGCCAACTGGCAGTGGAAGAACTGATGAGCCGAGGAGGAGACTGTGTCTTCCATCTGGGTCTGACAGTGAAGGCTGGAATGTCCTCAGCCTGAACAGCCTGCCTCTCTCTGCGGTCATGTGGACAACAGCCCCCACACTAGGTAGCCTGAGGAGAGCTGTCATGTGGGCTACTGAGGCCCAGTTAGTTCTCCTCGTACTGTTGTTTTAAAAGGCACCCACACACTCACACAATAACACGTACTGTAAACGCCTGCTCTGTGTACACACATTTCCCTTGAGAGGAAGCCCGGGTAGGTGTCTGTTTTATGTTCTTTGTCCACTGATTAGTGTTGAAAACCTTTTCCTGCTTGTGAGGAGCTGATGATATCAGAAGATGAATGTAAATTATTTCAGCAGCTTTTATCGTGCATCGCTGCATCTGATTGCAGTCTATTAGTAAACCAAATAACAGTGCGCAGCCCTTAGCCACTGTAGCTCTGAGGTTCTGAGCTTAACCAAACCAAAAGGAAAACACCATTTCAGAAAACATATTTGCTGATATGCAACAACCAAACGGAAGACATACCATTTCAGAAACCACTTAGCAAAATACAATTATGGGGGCGATACAAATTAGATTAAAAAGCTGATTTTAGTAAACAGAAAATGCATTGTTTTTGAAAATACAATAAGAAGATACATAGCAATTTACATCACAGAACAACAGAGCAGAGAAAATAAGAAGACATAAAATGCTTAATTACTAATGCAACTAAAAAAAACACAACTAAAAATAAAATGTATTTGATTTTTGCTATTGAGTGTTACACCTCTGAGCTAGTATAGTAGTACTTTAGTTTTATAGTTTTTACTTTTACTCTTACACCTTGTTAACATTATTAATGGCATTATCGCTGGCAGATGTTCAGATGTCACAAGTTCACAACTTGATTTTAGAAACTTTTCTTGAAAACCAGCAGCATCAGGTTGGCTTCATTCAGTAACTGTCTTGGACTTTGGACAACGGTATCGATAGACAAGGATTTGTTTCCTGAAAAAGAGACACGCTGGTATCATGCCCTTTTCTTCACAAGGTGACACAACTTCCTGATATTGTAATGAAATTTCTGTGACATGCTTTGGTCAACATACCACTGAAATATTTTAAAACAGCTGTTAATGTCTTGTCTTGTTTTTTTGGTTTTTGGTTTTTCGGTTGTTGTTTTTTTTTGGTCTTTGCACATCAGTTCAAAGTTTTGCTGGTTGGAGTGAGCCTTTATATTGGCTCCACCCCTCTCGTCTGCACCATCTTCCCTTTGTCCTACAGTTTTGTACTTGTGTATAAACATAAATTTGGACACAAATTGCACTCAGTAACCCTTGAAGTTGTTTATACTGACTCACACTAGCACACATCAAACTGAATCACAAACATATTTTACACTCAAACGTTTACTTTGTCTTTGTCACGTAAGCAGTTAGGAACGTTAAAGAGGAGCTGGACTGCCATGTCCGCATTTTAAGTTTTCAATGGCAGATACAGCTGTTCTTTACATGGACGACTTTTCATTGATGTTTGTTAGTTTGTGCGCCGTGTTACTGCTATACCAGTAAGATCTCCTAGTCAGGATATAAAAGATCAGATAAAGTAACTGGTACTGAGATGTTTTCAGTCTTGGGCCTTCATAAACAAAGTGAGACAATTGTGTTATTCCACTGCAGACATGAAAATATTTGCTCTCATGCAAGTTTTTTTTTCTTTTTTTCCTTTATTTTTATTATACCAGTTTCCTTTTAAGTCCTTTTCTGTGTGGATGAGTTACTACGAGTCACTCACATCAGTTGTGGTTACTTTGACTTGAAATTAGTCTTTCATCGAACGCACCTCCAGCATTCCCTCCCCTTTCAGACATCTAGGATAATTAATGTGGAATTATTCTCTCATGTCATTCAAGTGTCACATCAGCCTGTGAGGGGAAACAGTGGTATGCGATGTTGTCTTGTCTCTGTTGTTGCTTCACCAAATGGATTTTCTGATAATCTCATCTCTTCCAGCTGTTATCCCTCTGACCGACTCGGAGCACAAGCTGCTGGCGCTCCATTTCGCCGTGGACCCCGGCAGGGACTGGGAATGGGGGAGGGACGACAATGATAATACCAAGCTAGCCAAGTAAGTCTTGTATACTATATCACCGGTTGATTCTTATCAACAAAGCACACAGAGGCAGTAACTACAAAAGCAGATCCGGAGAGATTGAGAGTGAGAACTGCAGTGAAAAGGCAATTCTTTCAGTCCACCCTTAAGGCTCTGTGACGGGGATTTAGCTGTGATTATGAAATCTGGGCTCAGGTAACTTCAAACAGTGAGTAAGTGAGAGAGCAAATTGAGTCACGTCAGCCATGCATTGCTTTTCACAGGAACAGCCTCAGTAAAACAGCAACGCCTCTCTTGGGTTTTAGGGACGAGTTTATTTAAGGGCTTCAGTTTCACATTCCTACCAGTCAGGATTTAGCTCAGTCTAGAATATGGCAGATACATGTAGAAAAGATGCTCAGACTACCTCCGAGCACCTCCTCTCCATGTGACTGCAGGTGACTACCTAAACAGCAGCAGTTTAACTTCATCTTCAGTAACTTCTACAATGTGATGTGAATGTGCAGACCCATTTTGAGGAGACCATTTTATTGCAGAAAACATTTTATTGCATTTATAACAAAGCTCCTTGTTTTTAATCATGAGTATATGTTATTCCACAGTCTGATCTTGTCTCTGGAGGCCAAACTCAACCTGTTGCACAACTACATGAATGTAACATGGATACGAATCCCATCTGAAACAAGGGTGAGTTTGCCTTATGTGCATTTTGTCATGGTTAATTTATCTTTGGAGAGGCTCCCTCATTCCAGATGTTTTCAGAACCCCAAAGTCCAATCAATCAGTTTTATTTCCTGTCAAAATGCAATAATCTCTGGTATTTATGTGTGTAGTGGTTATGAGTCATCAAAAAAGGGCAATTAAGTTTCAATTTGTCTGCAGGGAATTTATTATATCTATCTACTTGGACTTTATTATTATAACTATTATGTATTTTCCTATTTTTTTTCTGTGTTATGCTTTATCTAGGCTCCCCTGGCTCAACCAGAGTCTCCCACAGCCTCTGCAGGTGAGGATGTCCAGTCTCTCGCTGAGTCGATGGACTCTGACCGCGAGTCTGTTGGCAGCAATTCCAACGTCAACACTGGCAAGTCCAGCAAGGAGAAGGACAAAGACAAACAACGCAAAGACAAAGACAAGAGCCGGGCTGATTCTGTAGCCAACAAACTAGGAAGCTTTAGTAAAACACTTGGTATCAAACTGAAGAAGAACATGGGAGGTCTTGGGGGTCTTGTGCACGGCAAAATGAACAAATCAAACTCTGGCTCAGGTCGTAACACGGACAACGGAGGTGAAAAGGCAAAGAAGAAGGAGTCTAAGGCAAGCAAGGGAAGCAAGGAGGAGTCGGGCCAGTCGACCAGCTCCACCTCCTCCGAGAAAGCCACTAGTCCGTCCCCTACAGACAGAGACAGACCCTCCAGCTCCTCCCCAACTGACAGACAGGACAGTTCAGGGAAAGGGTCAGGGGACAAGACCCTGGAAAACTGGAAATACAGCACAGATGTCAAGCTCAGCCTCAACATCCTGCGGGCTGCCATGCAGGGGGAGCGCAAGTTTATTTTCGCAGGACTCCTGCTCACCAGCCATCGGCATCAGTTCCACGAAGAGATGATCAGCTACTATCTAACAAGCGCCCAGGAGCGTTTCACCCAGGAGCAAGAGCAGAAGAGGAAGGAGGCCGAAAAGAAGCCCCCTACTGCTAGCGAGGTGGCCATGAAGAAGCCTGAGCATGAGAGCGTCTTCCAGAGGGAGAGGTCCGACAGCTCGCCTCCAGAGAGCTGCTCTCCCGTCCTGCCCCACCACACCTACAACAACTCGCAGACCCTGCTTGGTCTCAAGATGCAGGGCAGAAACAGTCCCACTCCTGCAGCCCCTCTTGTTTCTGCTCCAGCCCCTCCACTCACCCCACCAACAGTCTCTCACCATGTGTCTCACCCAGCCCCAGCCCCTGCACCTTACTCCTCCCCCAGTATTGGTGCTAAGAGACCCGGGCCTGTTCCTGTGTCTGCCCACTACAGCCATACGCCACCCATCCAAAGGCACAGCGTCATTCACCTACAAGATGTCAACATGCAATCCTCCATCTTCCAAGACGAACCCTACAAGCCTGTGGTTGGCACTCTAAAGACATGCGCTACCTACCCACAGCAGAACCGCACACTCTCATCCCAGAGTTACAGCCCCATTCGTCTGCCAGGGGTCCGCACTGTTAACACCATAGAAACCCTGTCCTACAACATGCCCGGCGAACACAAGTCCCACACCTACACCAATGGATTCAACGCGGGAGACATTCAGGACTGCCTTGAGTTTGCGGATGAGGACAACTCATCTCACACCTGGCTCAACCAAGAGAAAACCAAAGGGCGGAGCTCTGGAAGCCCTTTGTACTGCTTTCAGCAGCGCCGCTGCAAGAGGGAGAACTGCTCCTTCTACGGGAGGCCAGAGACAGACAACTACTGCTCCTACTGCTACAGAGAGGAGCTGAAACGCAGGGAGAGGGAGAGCAAAGTGCAGAAGCCTGTATAGCCATCGCCGCTACTTCCGGTACCACACGGCCGCAGGAGACTTTAGGGAACAACACCATCTGCACTCTGCCGTTAGAATTACCCGGTGGAAAAAGTTTTCTGATTTCGTTGAAGAATGCTCGTGTGTTCCTGTCACCCTTCCCTTGTTACTAAAGATTATTACTTTATAATGGGGGAATCAGACTTGAAACAGTGAGCAGCTTTGGCCAGATATTATTTTCTTTTACTTCTGTCTCATTGAATTTAGTCTTTTACTTGTTTTAGAGTAAAAGTCATCTCCCTGTAAGGTAATCTTCTGTATGTGAAGGAAAGGTCTTTATTTTTTTGAAGTACAAAAGATTTGCATCTCATCAGGAAGGAACATTTTATTAGCTCTTTTAATCAGTTTGAATGCAATACCTCTGCCTGGTTCTTCAAAATCTCTGTGGGAAATTTGTAGTTATTTTGCAATCAAAAGGAATGAAATGGGGGATTGATATTAGACTTTAAAGCAATAAATTGGTGATTTTTTGCTACACTCTCCCAATTTTGTCTATGCACCGATAATATAGTTACTGTAGGTCAACTGTGTCTTGTAAATTGTAAAAGAATGTCAAAGTGTGCTTTTGTAAACAAATTTGAACTACAGGAATTACAATGTGTAAGCATTATAGATTGTAATGTTGGATTAGGATGAAATGTTTAACTGTCTTTTGTTAAGCGTACCTTTGTCCTTGCTGTGTTGCGAGGGTCGGCTGTGTCAGGATCGGACTCCAAATATTTTGTAAGAGATCATTTCACCTTTTCACCCGTAGACAACCTCTTAAAGTCCACAAGCACTGCCAAGCTGGCTTCTTTAGATGACAAATTACAATCCAAAATTTCAAAGTGTTTCTGTGCCAAACACCAAACAACTTGCGTAAGATGAATTGCTTCTCAAATATGCAGTGTTTATGGTGTGTTTCTCTGAGTTGCCTGTCAAATAATCTACTTGGTAAATGTGTTAGATGAGACAAACTGTGAGTCGTGAGATCAGGCTGATGTGTATTTGTCTGAAGTGTTATTACATGTCTGTCCCCCTTCCCCCCCTCCTAAAAACACAAACACACTCAACACAATGTACAATCATGCTAACTAGTACCGTGTGGTGACCTGCAGCATAGACGTGTCACCACTTCCAGTGTGAGATTGTTCTTCTTCCATATCCAGAGGCCGTTAAAAGAAGCACCTGCTGCTACAAGCACCTCAAGCCTTTGTGATCATCAGTGCTTTAACCAATCGGAGGGATTTAAAAAAAAAAAAAAGAAAGAAAATCCAGGCCTCTAAGTGCTTTCTGCTCATTCAACATGACTACTGTAAAAGACACAGTGTTTGTGTTGTTGTTTGTTCTGGTGATGCTTGGATAATGTACCATGCTGTCCTTAATGAAGTGTGTCCTGGCCAAGGATGTCCACTGCTCCCTCAGTTTGCTTCTGTGTCCCTCCTGTACTGTACACGCTGCAGTGTTGCTCTTCTTCGTTTCTATGTGACTAGTTCTTGGACTCTCACCATGTTAGGACTGTAAGATATGATTTTGTATTCCTTTAAGAGTTTTACACTACTTTAAATTATTTATTTGCACATTAGGTACAGATGTAAATATGAAAAAAATAGTTTATTGTTACAAACATGGTGTGTCTGTCTTTTTCTTTTTCTTTTTTTTTTCTTTTTTTAAATTTTTTATCACAAATCAGGCTAAAGCCAGAGAGCAGAAATTTACTTTTTAGTCTTTGGGCTTTAAACTGTTTTTTTTTTTTTCATTATTATTATTAGTGAGTTTTCATGACCTACAATACACTTTTGACATCTGTTTATTTTGTTTTGTTTTATTTCTTTTTTGTTTACTAGTGCAGCCTAAAACCTGTGTGGAAGGTGGGGGAGTGTTCGGCCATGAACTGGAAGGTTCATGGATCAAGCCCTAGTTCCTCTTGTGTCCCTCAAAGTGTCCTTGGGCAAGACACTGAATCCCCGGTTGTCTGGCCAAGGCCATTGTATGGCAGCTCTGCCGACAACCTGTGTGTGTGTGTGTGTGTGTGTGTGTGTGTGTGTGAGAGAGAGAGAGAAAGTGGGTGAATGTTTACAGTGTAAAGTGCTTTGGTGCTGTAGAAATACAGTTGTAAAGCGCTATATAAATGTAAGCCATTAAAACCAGATGATGGTGAGCTGAAACTACTTTATATCTGAACCGGATCATCCAACATGGTTGTGGTGATTTCCACAACAAATAATAATGTTTGTTATTGAAACATGTCCTCATTTATCAGTACTGATAACGCTCACGCTCCTTAACAGGTACACCGGCAGATTAGTATTGCATTTTCTTAATACTGGGAGACTTGCATGCAGTAGATGAAAGGAGAGTGCTGCTAACGTAAAGGTCAGCTCTCTCTACATGCCCTTTTTCCACTATTTATCCCAATTTCTTGAGACGTAATGAAATGTTTGTGAAATGCTTTTGTCAAGATATCACAGAAATGCAGTATGAAAGCACCGTCATATTTAGCCATGAATTTATGGCATTCTAGGCAATCTTAGAGAGTCAAGTCTCTGCTAGCCTTTACCATGGGCTGTGCCTTATTTAAATTTGTTGTTACAGCTTTGTGCTGTAGATATCTTCTTTGGTTTGTCTTTGTTCACTGGCTGGATAATTATACTCTGAGCAAGAACATACGGGTTGGATATACAAATTATTTTGAGAATGCAGACACTTCATACACCAAAGTATTTGTTCTCAAGCTCAGAAAATGTTTTGTTTTTGTTGGCACTAGTGGCCTTTATTGACAGTCAGGAGAGACAGGAATGTGGGGCAGAGATAATGGGGGACACACGCAGCAAAGGGTCATGGGGTGGGAGTCAAGCCCGCAACTGCGGCATGAGGACTGAGCCTCTGTACATGGGCTGCCTGCTTTAACCCCTACACTATGCAGCAGCCCAGAAAATTATGTTTTTTTAATTATATGTCCTCCTTAAGTTGAAGAGAGACATTATTCTTAATTTATCCTGAATACTTTCAAGACTGGTTTAGTTAGAGGATCATGGGTTGGATATATATGGATAACCACTACAGGATTTAGTAAGTAAAGATAACTCTGCTTCTCCTTATTACTTTATTTTCAGTCTGGAATAAGTTTTTTTTTTCTTTTTTTTGTTATTTCATTTTACAGAAGTGTGATACAGTCTTTTAAAAAGAATTAGTCAAAAATGATTAATTAGGTGTCAAAATAATTGTGTGTGTCTTTAAATTGGCTCAAATGCCTAAATCAGCTCAAAGAGCTTCATTTAATCTTTAAACTGGGACATATGCTGGGAAAACATAATTAATCCTGTATTTTTTGTGGCCAAGTCATAAAACAGAGATGAGTAAATTTCCACCAAAATTGGTTTGGGGTTACAGAGTTGAGGATCTGCCAAGTAGAGCAGCATCCCAGACCAAGTGCCTCCTCCAGAGGCATTTCTGCACCGGAAGAAGGACTGACACCAAGCTGTGAAACAGGCTCACAAAAAAGCAACTGGAAGAATCTGCAGAAACATTTATTCAATAGAAACGTCTTCTCTTCCTGCCCCTGAATTGGAGAGCTTTCTGCATTTGAGCATATCTCTACAGATAACACTGATGACCCCACAAATTGAATCACAGGATATTATGAGAGATTTGTCATTTGAGCAGACTCAATTACATCTTCATTTATTTTTTAATGCAGGCAACATAAACTACTTGTGAGTATGGCTGAGGGAGGAACAGAAATGAAGTGCAAGTCATGCAAACCTATATTAAATTAGAAATAAACTAAGCACAAAAAGCAAGGGAATTTATTTTTGAGAGATTATTTCTTTGTTGTATCTATGCTTTTTGGCAATAAATCTTCCACCCCTGGAGCGCGTGCTTACTTCCCTTTTAATCCTGACTTTTTTTAATTTGAGGAACATGCATTTGCGTGATGAGCAGCAGAGCTGAGTATGTGGGTTGTGCTCATGAAAGGTTTGCCAAATCTTCTCTTCCCATGCCAGACAGTTTTTATTTGCCGTTGACTCTTGTTTGGTAGATTGGATGGTTGAAGTCTGATTAAACAAGTATTGAAATTCATTCATTTACCAGGCAGGAGCCTCAGTAGTGTGTGGAGGAACCATAAACAGCTACAACAGCCTGGCACCTCCTCATGCTGGTTACCAGCCTGTTACACACTGCTATGGGATAGCATCCCATTCTTCAACCAGCATTTGTTACAAGTCAGCCAATGTGGTTGTGTTTGTCATCCTGGCATGAATGGCACACACACGCTGATCCCACAAGTGTTTCATCCTCTCCACTCCCAAAATGTGGAGGTATTCTCTCGTAAACCCTGCTCTGTGGGCGCGAGCGTTTCCATGCTGGAAATTGGAGTTTGGTCCCAGACCGTGGAGATATGGGATTGCTGAACATAATGCTCTGCCACATGTTCAGGTTTCAGCACACATGTTGCTGACACCACTGACGGTGGCAGAGAGGTGTAAACGTATATCGTCCTGGAAATCTTAACTGTAACTCTGTAGAAGGCTGTCCACAGTTCCTAAGTGCTGACAGGAAACAGTCTTCTCAGGATGTCCACTTCATGGCCTTCAGTGTGGTACTATAGGACCCACTCCAAATACAGCTGTCTTTCCATTTCTTCTGCTGCTGTATCAGGCACCGGTCTGTCAGCACCTGGGGGTATCAGAAGCTTAAAATAAGAGTAAGTACACCAAAAAGAAGGAAAAAGCTGTATGGAATTGGCAGATAGGATTTGGTAAATCTTTCATGGACACAACACACACACTTAGCTTTGACCACAAATGCTCATCCCTTAAACGAAGGCACTAATTAAAGGGAAAATAATCAGGCTTTCCAATGGTATAAGATTTATTGTAAACAAAGAAATCTACTCTCAAACAAAAATTTTCTTACTTTTTGTGCATACTTTAGTAGACCTAGTAAACCAAATCCAGGTATGCGTATCTTTGAGGTAAAGATATGTGTCATTTACAATCAATGATCAGATCAGGATGAATGAAAGTACATCTTCAGGAGGCTGAGAAGAATAAGTACCTCTCAATGTAAATTTACAAATAATTTGCGCATTTCATCATTTATGACATAATTCTTTGTTGGCAAACATCACTCTACAGTCCAAATGCATTAAAAACTGGCACAATTCTGTTGTAGAAATCCTCAACGTCCAACTTGTTCATCTATTAGCGTGTGGTGGTCAAGAAAAAGGTTTTGGAGCAACATATGTTGCATCTATACAGCACCTTCTTCACGTGAGAACTCACTTTTTTTCAAGAAGACAATATATAACTGCATTTTATGTGTATTACAACAACATGGCTCTGAATCATGTCCTAAACAGACCTGCATGCCATCCAGACACGTCTGTCACTGAAAACATATGGAGCATTCATAATAAACAAACAAACAAACAAAAAAAGAGCAAGAAACAAAGCCCTGCCTTTTTAATGTCAGAAATCCTACATAAACATGAGTGGGAAAACAAGAGATTTAAGTTATTTTTCAACAGCATATCAAGCATGTTGATTGAACTGAAAGCAACAGTGTGACTTATAAGCACAATAAGGTAACAAAACCTCTATTTTTTTTTTTTTTTAAATGGAGGAAAGAAATAAGGAGCCTTCACAAAGCACAAATCTTTTCCATGTTTGTCAGCTTGAACACGGGGTAGGTTTTCTGGACAGCAGCAGATCAGAATTGGTGGAAACCACTCACCCTGTCATGTTTGGGAAGATCTTAGTCATATGACTGAACCGACAGACACAATGTGAGTTATACTGACTTCTCCAACTTTTATAGCTCTATATTATAGTCACGTTTAGTGTGAAATGACTCAAGCTTTAGAGAACAATTGTAGTTGCATGTGATACCCACTTTTAGTCCCCCAACAGCACATCATCCTTCCACAGCTGTGTGTCCACAGCTCCTCCATTGTGCACCTGCAATCTGAATGCTACATAGCACATTGTCTTCTTTCTTGGATTCCATCTTGTATGGATTTCCTCTGAATTTGTATGAGGGAGCTCCCTTTGCTCCTCAGAATGACAGTCTGTGCAGTAGTTAGTCAAGCTTTCTCTTTAGCAGGCTGAAATTTACTCTCTTGTAATCAAAATTCATAAAATCAGTCTAGTTTGCATTTTATTTGATGCGTCTCGTCTCCTCCCCTCATTTAATTCAAATAATTAAAGGCCTTAAAGGAACACAATACCCCATAAATATTGATTTTTATGGTAAACGCTTGTCTCATTATAGTGAAAACCACCCTTTTCCATAAATATGAATATTTAAAAATTGCAATCCGATCAGCGCAATTCTCCAAGCCATCCCCCTTCAGTAAAACTAGAAGCTGCTCCACCTGACAGTATTTACAGGTCTGTTTTCAGCAGACTTTCTGCCTTTGATGCCTCTGCTACTGGGAGTGGTATGTCAATCTCCCTCCCATCCCTCCCTCTACCCATCAGCCTCCCATAGCTCAGCCTTGTTCTCCGCCAGTGCCAGCCTCCAATATCTGAGCTCATCCCACCCGCTCGGCTAAATCTATTGCCAGCCCTGCCATGCACCACACTTTAGAGTGGGCGGCCCTTCAACCTGCATTTTCAGGGTTGGCTTTGAGAAGCAGAAAAGCCACACGTGGGGCATGGCCCTCTGTGTGTTTCAGACCTGTGTTGCTGCTGCTGCTGCTGACCACCTCTCTTCCTTTTCACTATGGAGGATATCCACTGATTCTCAGTCAGCGTAGCCCACACACCCCAGCGGAAAACAGACCGTTTCCATCCCGCACTGCCTCCCACGTTTTGGACACCGAGTGTAACTATCATGGGTGCACCAATCAGCAATGGGTAGCACCACCTGACCACCCCCTCCTTCCTATTTTCCTCACTCACCATCCTTCATTTCCACCAAGAATTTAAAAAAAAAAAACAAAACAAAACATTGAAATTTGCATTACTCTTCTTCTAAACTTAAGTTACTACAGCTTACACAATCTCACCTGGTAACTGAACAGCTATGATCCAAAAAAAGGTGTGACTGAAGACATAAATCCGTCAAACTGAAACCACATCCTCCGCCCCCACATCCTGTCTGCAGGGTGATACCAGCAGAGATGTGTTCCCTCTGCTCATATAACCGTCTGTACTTTGCCCTGCTTCTGCAGCAATATACCTCACAGAAAAGAGAGAATGTGTCATCTTGAGAATAATCATGTGACTGAAAGACTTGAAACTCTGAGAGAACACACGCTTCGCCTACACAACCACCCAAACCCCCACATCTTCCTTGTCATATAGCAAAATATGTGTGAATTATCTCAGTCAGTGGTCTGTAGAGGGACTCCATTAGGACTCTACTGTTGCATGACCAGAAGTTCGACAATCAGGGCGAGGAAATATGTAGAATTTCAGGAGCTCAGGTTTTCCTGGCTGCAGTTCCCGACATTCAAAACAAATGATAATCAAATGAGTGAAATCTAAGCACACGTACACACACATACAAACACAAAATTAACCATGTAGAATCCCCTTTCTGTTGTCAACCAAAATTCATGATGAGAAACAAGCACAGGGAGCGTTCATTCTGTCATGATCCACTAATGCGTGGTGCTGCCAGAGGTGGCAAAATGCCTGTTTTTGTAGCTCCAACCTGCCTGGAGGGAGGAGGCGTTCAGCTCATGCAAGGAGATCACCGGGTTTCTCATCAAGCATTTTAATGCCTGTGTGCTGTCTCTTCTTTCCCTGTCTCACTCCACATTGCATATGATTCGCTGTAGGCAGGAAAGGCCACGCCTGTGATCTCTGCTGGGGTTGGTGGCCAAACTGGGCTGCAGAGATAGATGGACCATTGGCAGTGATTTTGCACTAAAAGCAAATTCAGATGCACTGAAGAGCTCTGCTTTTGTGTGTCACATTGACTTAAAAGCAGGCTGTAGATTACTGAGGAAGCAGTATCTCTGTGTTTGCAGAGATTCATCTGTCATTTTGCTGTTGAAAGTTTGCTGCTTATGCGCAACAAACTTTGCACAGTTTATTAGTCTGAAGCACAACGAGGAAGGAAGAAGTCCTGAGCATTTGTTGCCCCACCCATTGTTGATACCCCAGCAGTTACTGTAAATATTTGCATGGGTGAAATGCAGGAACAAGGTGTACTTCCTGTTGCAAGAATAATACTGAAGCACAAGACAAGCTTATGAGAAAAGGCAGTCTAAGAGAGAAATACCTCTCCCCCTCGACGCTGGTGTAATGGAAGTCAACTTTACAGTCAGACATAAGCAATACCCTGTGAGGAGGACTGTTAAAAATGTTAAAAAGAGAGAAACTAAACCTAAGCCTCTAACCCTACCCCCCTCCTCCCATGCCTTGCTCAGTTCAACAGGGCTTTTTAGCTTTACTTGCATGAGCATTAGTTAAGTAGCTAATCTGCTAATGTAGTTCCTTGACTTCATGGGACTGGTAAACAAAAGGCATTGTGTATTATATTTGAAGACTCTTAATGATTACAGTTAATAAGATTACAGCTCGTAAACGGTATAAAAGATGGACATAGCTTTCTGTCTTAAAACGTAAGGTGTAAGCAGAAAAAACAGGGAAAAAGAAAAAAAGACTGCAAAATTTTAATTTACTGCCAAAACAGTTGCATACTTTTCATTTTAAACACCATAAATTTTAAAATAGCAAAACTGAGTTACTGTTTCAGTCAATTTAGAACCTTTGAAAGTCAGGAAAACCATGATCTGGGATCTTTGAGCCAGTACAGAAGTACTTTGGACCTTTATTCAAGCTTTTGGTCAGTGGGGAGGCAACTAATTGCTTCAGAGAGTGGTTTGTTTATTTTGATGTTTTTTTTTACTCTCGTGGTATTTAATCACAGTCAGGAGACAGAGAGAATGGAGGAGACACACAGCAAAGGGTCAAGAGGCGGGAATCAAACTCACGACCGCTGCAGGAGGACTGGACCTTGTACATGGGCCGCCTGCTTTAACCGCTAAGCTATGCAGCAGCCCAGAGGTTTGGTTTTATAAAAATATATGAGAGCAACAAAATCTTTCATTTGATTTGAGTCATTAGTATACATTTTCTTAAAGAGTTTATGGACTAATAGTCTTGCATGTTATTTAATTGAACAGGACTTCCATTTAGTTAACTATGTTTTTTTTAGGAAAAGAAAAAAAATATGATAGCTGAGCTAAGTTGAGACTGACAGGCAGTTACGTAGTAGGAAAGATAAGTTTCTTTTTTATCAGCCTGGCCAACATAACTTCCAGTTTTAAAGGACCAAGACTGAAGCGCAAGATGTTGACCTTGCGGCTTCAAAATGTGAGCGCACTAACCAGTGTGTAACTTCACGTTGTCTGCATCCTGTCTTACACATTCTATGGAAACGTGTCACATTTACCTCGGAAGTTGGCACTCTGAATGACATCACACCTCACATCACACAGATCACACACGCCAAAGCGTTCAGATTAAAAGCAAACACTGAAATGTGCATGTCTGACTTAATGCGAAAGATACAAGACAGAAATGTCGCAAATAGCAAAAGCAGGAGAGTTTTAACTTTGCTGATGTGAGTTTGGTTATGTTGGATTCTGAAGTTGAGGGAGGTGAGCTTCCTCTGGCTTTCCAAGGTGGCCATCTAGTTGAAACTTCTGACCGTAAATTCCAACTTCTCAGTACAAATGAAAAACTACTGTAAGGCCAGTTGCTAAGCTAATGGTAGGACAAGATTATAATGCTGGATGTCACCAGATACCACCACCTCCAAAGCTTGCCAATTAATGTGCCATAAAAAGATATAAGTTTGATTAGGATTGTTATAATTATTTTAACTTATAGGCCCGTACAGACATGTCTTAACATTTTTCAGCATTCAGTATATCAGTACTTTCCAACTCACTGCTGCTGAGCGCTAATGCTAATTATTAATTATTTTTCTATCTCACTCTTGAAAGCATGAGATCTATCTAAAGAGTAATTAATACACTTCAATGTGTTTCCCTTTTACCAGCCTTCGAGCTAAAGTAGGTCAGAGATTAAAATGACAGTGTTAAAGTGGCCATATTAAGCCATTAATATTAGATGGCCATATTTATGCCCATGTAATACTAATCTCTGGTGGTAATTTGCTCCCAACATAACTCCCAAATCCTGCAATTATATCAGAGTAACAAAGCACAAGAATCAAGAGGACAGGATCCTTCTTGAAATTAGTTGATTTGACTGAAGTGTTTTTTTTTTTGGTTTTTTTTTTAGTCTTATCAATGGATAGAGTTAATGACATATGAATGAGCATAACTCCTGTTGCCGGTCAGGCACACACATTTTCAACATGTTGTCATCACTACATTTTCAACATTTTCTATGAATGACCTCAACATCTCAAATTCTTACATGTATGTTTGAGCCCATAATCAAATTCCTGAGGAGATTCAAAAATAAAGATCACAGCTGGGCATCTCTGGTCAGTAAGTTTTATACTCTGTCGTAAACTCCTTTTCTTTCTTTCTTTCTTTCTTTCTTGTTTTAAGGTCTTGCTCCTGTGTGTGCAAACTGCCTGCAGAATATGGTCGTACAAAGAATGTGACATCATGAAGAGCTGCTCTTAGAAAAAAAAATCATGTGTAAAGTATCATCAGCATCCAGCAAACAAAGCAAAATAAAAGCAACAAATGTACACAGGAAAAGAATAGATTTAACTTGTTTTTTCAGCCTTTGGTCACATCTAAGATGATCATTGATTATGCAAAACACTGTAGGTAAGTCAGAAAATTTGAAAAAGCATAATATGGCCACTTCAGCTTTCAATGCATAGTTGGAAAGATATTTGAATGTCTATAGGTTGACTTATACCTGTGGAGGTAAGTTGGCTAATGAATAAATAGTCGTGTATTTAGATGTGACTTTACTAAAAAATAAAAATAAAAAAGGCATTGGACCTGCCAGATCTTGGGAGTATGTTCCTTAGACAGGCGGGCACAAAGTTTTAGTCTCTTGATCTGCTGGACTGGGACAGGTTAGTGGAGAAGAGATGTAGGAAAACATCTGGCTTACTCTTGTTTCTAAACAATCTTTGGAAAAGCTCATTAGTCTTATATGTACGATTTTACCATGGAATACACAATAGGGATTGTAGAGCACAATCTGATTGAGGAGAATCAAAGTATTTCCTGTGTCATGAAGCTGCACCCTAAGTCACTAATTTTTCAGTCCTATTACAGTTTTTTTTACAATCACTTTGCTACTATTTTCAGAACCTTGATGTAATTTTTCACAACTCTAGACACAAAACTCACAACCAATGATCAAAATGCACATTTTTCAAAACTCTAACACTTTTCTCAATTGCTTGGATACAATACACATAAAACCTAGATCATTTGTTCATTCAACAAAAATCACCTGCTCAATATGGCACAACTTAACATCAAAGTACTATTATTTCTAAAGGCAATTCACACATTACATTTCAAATGAGTGTCTATTCATTTCCTTACAATGATCTAACTACAACTGATACGACAGCTCAAAATGATAAGTAACTGTTGCATTACTCTTAACACATAGTTGTATGGAAACAGACAATCTTCATCAGACACTGTGTCTATGGTCCCAAACACTGTACCACCTTTTCAGACTATTAACAGTATTGACAGTACTGCATATTGTCCAATTCTGGCAATTCGTTACTGATGATTGAGTGTACATTGTGGAATATGTGGAGAGTACGTATATAAAGAGTTGATTGGGATCCAACTGCAAGAGCATAGTGATACATAACATGCAGCCAGCAGGTGATCCAGGTTACAATGGAGGTCAAGCAGTAGAGGGAGGAAGACGAGGAAGACGAGGAAGACGTGTTGGTCAAAGAAATGGCAGGGGACAGGCACCCCTTCTGAGAGGTGGTCGTGGGCCTCATTTGAGAGTTGTGGGGGAACGTGGTAGAGGACAAGGCCACGGACCAAGACAGCGGCAGCAACAGCATAGAGTGTCCAATGAAATTCAGGCAATAGTTGCAGACCATGTCATAAATCATGGCGTGACAATGACTGAGGCTGACTGAGGCTACAATGATACAACCAAACCTCAGAAGGTCAACCGTGGCCTCAATAATCAGAACTTTCCGCAATGAGAACTAGCTAATTATTTTTTCTTTGATTCAAATAAACCTATGTTGTGATTGTACTGTAGTGTTTTGCATCAATATATTACAAACTTTGTTCAATGAT
>JBAMYA010000021.1:7108093-7127893 GCA_037176975.1 Arrhamphus sclerolepis | reverse complement strand
ACAATACACATAAAACTTAGATCATTTGTTCATTCAACAAAAATCACCTGTTCAATATGACACAACTTAACATCAAAATATTTCAAAAGGGAATTCACACATTACATTTCAAATGAGTGTCTATTCATTTCCTTACAATGATCTAACAATCAGTTGATACAACTGCTCAAAATGGTAAGTAACTGTTGCATTACTCTTAACGCATAGTTGTATGGACACAGACAAAACAATCTTCATCAGACACTGTGTCTATGGTCCCAAATACTGTACCACCTTTTCAGATTATTTACAGTACTGACAGTGCTACACTGTATAGAGCCAGCAGGTGATCCAGGTTACAATGGAGGTCAAGCAGTGGTTGGAGCAAGACAAGGAAGATGTATAGGTCAAAGAAATGGCAGGGGACAGGCACCCCTTCTGAGAGGTGGTCGTGGCCCTCATTTGAGAGGTGTGAGAGAATGTGGAGGACAAGGCCACGGACCAAGACAGCGGCAGCAACAGCATAGTTGCAGCATAACAGCATGTCCAATGAGATTCGGGTAATAGTTGTTGACCATATCATAAATAATGGCATGACAATGACTGAGGCGGCTACAATGATACAACCAAACCTCAGAAGGTCAACCATGGTCTCAATAATCAGAACTTTCTGCAATGAGAACCGATAAGTTGTCAGCATGCACTAAACTTTATGCTACTCTCCATTGTCAAACGACTGCATACCAACGTGTATTAGAAGAGGTGATGTGACAAAGTGTCTTACATACTCTAATGTTTCCTGTAGAATTGTGACCACGCCAAACAGTGGAGGCAGAGACAAAATACTAACTGACCAACAGGAGCAGTCTGTGGTCGATTTGGTTCAGGCCAGAAATGGTATTCGCCTTACAGAAATTCGCCAACATATCTTGGACAATAAAGACATGTTCAACAATGTTGGATCCATAAGTTTGCTGACAATTTCACCCATACTGAAAAGGCACCAGGTATCTATAAAACAACTATACCGTGTGCCTTTTGAAAGAAATGCAGACAGAGGGAAGCGCATGAGGACTGAGTACGTTCAGGTAAGTTCAGTTTCAAGATGGCTGTCCCAAAAATTCTACACTGTATAGTAATCTCAAAATCTCTTTCCAAAATGTATTTTCAGAGGGTGATCGGAGCTGGATGCTGATAACAACCATCAAAAATTCATATATTTGGATGAGGCAGGTTTTAATCTCGCCAAGACAAGGAGGAGAGGTCGGAATTTCATTGGCCAGCGAGCAACCGTCCAAGTACCTGGACAACGTGGGGCCAATATTACCATGTGTGCGGCTATATCAGAAGATGGTGTGGTGGGACGCAGACCTCATATTGGTCCATATAATGCAGCTCACCTTGTCACCTTTCTTGATGAGCTCGAGCAGGTTTGCAGAGCTGAAGGTGTGACCTATGTCATCATGTGGGACAATATCAGGTTCCATCATGCTCATGTGGTGCAAGCATGGTGACAAGCTCATGCACAATTTACCTCCCTGTATTTACAGCCATACTCTCCCTTCCTTAACCCAACTGAGGAATTTTTTTCTGCATGGATATGGAAGGTTCATGATAGGCACCCTCATGAACAAGTCACTTTTCTCCAGGCCATGGATGACGCCTGCAATGACATCACACAGACCAGTGTCAGGCCTGGTTTCACCATGCCCAAAGGTTTGTTCCAAGATATTTGGCTAATGAAAACATCCATTGTGATGTAGATGAGAACCTGTGGCCAAATCCACAATACAGAGTTGATGACGGTGTACAAGTACACTGATCACTCCTGTTTTGTTTCTTACAGTACAAGCAAGCAATTTGAGGAACACTGACAGTACTGTCTTTTCTTTTCTATTTCATAGCTAATTATTTTTGCTTTGATTCAAATAAACCCATGTTGTGATTGTGCTGTAGTGTTTTGCATCAATATATTACAAACTTTGTTCAATGATTCCACTGTGTCTGTAGTATTATCTCTACTACTGCAGTACTTTTACAGAGATGTATTTACTGTACTGTACATGTAGTACCATCATGAAACCTGTATCACCGATTTTGTTCTACAATATTTTATGATCGTACGAACAACGACACAGTGAAACTATTGGTTGCTTGCGTGCGGGTGATCTATCGTTATGTTTCAATGGTATTTCACAGTAAATTTGTTTTTTGAACCAATGATTGTTCAAATGTAAGATTTCTTTGAAGATGTGAATGCACAATGCAATGTTTTGAACATTAGACAGCTTGTGTTACAAGTCATAACCACTTTGTGAAAATTGACATCAAGGTTCTGAAAACAGTAGCAAAGTGACTGTAAAAAACTGTATTCATATTGAGCAGTGGTATGTGCCCGCTGTCCTGAACTATGGCTACAGTGACTGCCATTAAGGAAAGGTCTCACAGTGTCATTAGAAAATAAAAATATGTCCAAACAAATTACGGTGGCTTATTTTACGAATTTATTTCCAAATGTAAACCTCACTATTTCATGCATACAAGTTATGACAACATACATTATTCAACAATCTGTTATTTTCATGTTTGCATAGGACATAGTCACAATATATTGTCTAACATGTAAAAAATAATGCCATAAAAAGGTACAGCAGAGCAGCTAAGACCAGCACATTGAATGTGTGTAGAATCCAAGGAACTGTACAACTGTAATACTTGAATGTAGTGATTTTGGTTTGCTGAGAAGAACAAAGTGACACCTGAAAGTTTAAGTGAGGTCATTGGAGAATGTACTGGCCATAGCTGAGTCGAGTTATTTACAGAATATATTATACTGGTGCTTTAGAGGGGAAGCAGCACCATGGAGTCACTACAACAGGCAACTGATGGTGAGGGGTAGAGGAGAAACACACAGAGGTATCAAGAGAGCAACATTACACTGAGGAGGTACATTGAAGAAAAACAGGTACAGGAAACAGAACCAAAAAGCTGGTGAAAGGCTCTCTGTTTGTAAGGGAGGTCATTGACAGCACTTCATGCTGCATAACCTGGAACAGACTAATCCTTTAAGGGCAACAATATCCAAAAGACGATCTCTACACTTAGGAGCAGCTGCAGCACAGCGTCAGTTCAAAGCAGTTGAGACCACACAGTGAGCGAAGGGTACCAACGGATCAGGTCTGCTTCTCTGCCGCGCTGCCATTTCTTACTGCTCCACCTCTTTAGACGCACTCAAGAGTTAGTTTGCGTGTATCATTGAATGAGTTATATTGATTCAAGTTACTTTTAAAAGTAAAAAATAATAGTTACCTACACGAGAAGTAGAAAATGGTCCATTTCAAGCAAGACATCCAGTTAACACACACGGCAAATAAAATTGAATCCAACGACATTGGATTCAAAATTACTGCAAACATTCATCTTTCCCTCCAAAGCCTTTGGTAACAATGATTAATAACCAACCTACAATTCTATGGCTGCCTCTTAATAAAAATGACCCCTACCTTAAAAAGCCTCAGACTTTTGTCGTTAGGGAAGACATCCTCTGTAACTCTGTAGATATTCATTCAAATTGGCTTAGTCTACACAAAGAGCCGAAAGAATCAGGAACAATGTCAAACGAAAGAAAGGAAAAGAAAAGAAAACGTACCTTGTACACAACTCACAACATGTAAAACCTCACAGTCAGGACAAACTTCTACTCATAACCTACAAAAATGCATCAGGTCGATGGAAGCAGCACATTTATAGCAAATGCAATTTTCAGTCCTTTGGAATGGCCGGACATCTATCATCATTAGGACTGTTTTACGTCGAAAATATCTGCAGTACGCCATTACACACTACTTGAGTGTTAAACAGCAACAAAATAAGACAAAAATTAAATAATGAAAACAAAGCCACACATTCAAAATGTTTACATAAAGCAGAAAAGAAATATTTAACTTAAAGCAGCTGCATATCAGATACGCAGAGTTGCTTAATTAAATCCTGTACAGGACATAGAGACATGTCTTACGCTATAAAACTGTACACGTGTGTTAATGTCTGATATAAGCTAGGTTATTTACTCTCAACATTTGTATCCTTTTTCACGAAGCTTTGGCACACAATTGCGTGGATCATGCTTGTACTCTAGCGCATAAAGTCTCATCAGTTAATTATCAATGTCATTAATATGAATTTAAATAAACTGTTAGTTGTTTACATAGTTGGCAACAATTAATTTCCTTTTGTATGTATATATATGTATATATATATATATTTATTTACTTTTTAATTAGAGGAAAATATTAATTGGATGCTGTTAGTTTCTTGAAACCTTGCATGTAGCCAAGGTTCAAAGTCTTATTTTTCCTTTGTAAAATATATGATTTTATTGGGATTACAAGCAGGAAGTTGGATTTTAAAAGTGTTTTCAACTAAGAAAATGTGGATCTGCGAATGGTAAAAAAAAAAAAAAAAGTATAAATATTATCTGTAAATAAAATCATAAAGAATAGTTTGTTTCTTGTTCCCAAATAATATTCTTGTAAATATTATTTTTTTTACTCTACAAAGACATGCAGGACCTGGCAATATTGGATGGTTGCACAAAATGTAGCCCAGTGTTTAGATTCCTTTTTTTTTTCATTCCGTACAGAAAAAAAAGTCAAATTTTTCATTCAAGTAGGGACAAATTAGCCTGGCCAGCCATATCCACTCACTGTATAGTGAAATATATCTGCCACTCATTCCTTTGAAAGACGTTTCCACCGGTACAGAACGTACCGAAGCAAAAGGGATTTATGGAGGGTTTAACAGCCACTATTCAAAAACAACCAAGAAACTACTACTAACACCTTCCATCATCAGGTTTTTACTTCAAAAGTGACAAAGAGTCAGACGTCTGCTGTGTATACCAGTCTGGTCTTCGCTCTGACTACGACATATTCTTTCTATCAAAGAGGAAAAGCATCAGGAAGGCTGGCCAGGGTAGGAACAAGTAAATCCACCAAATATTTGTGCTACACATCAAGCAAAAGTAAGCTACATGATGGATGTTTTTGAAAAGATATGCAGGTACAAAAAAAGTCAAATATTTCAAGAGGTATGATTTTTGAAAAATATACAAACTCAAACATTTCATGAAACAAAAAAAAAGAAAAGAAAAAAACATTAATAAGAAGCAGTAAAGACTACATTGCTAACTCACAATGCTGTGGTCTCTATCTTTATGGAAAACATTTAAAAGATAATAAAAGAAGCACACAATCTGAAATTGACAAACGTAGAGGTAAAAAAAAAAATCCCCCCATTTTTTTTGTTTGTTTGTTTTCATGACTTAGAAGAAAATTTTTGGATGACAGGCCTACTAGAATAGCCCACATCCTGACATCAACAGAGCATTAAATGTTCCTGATTAAAGGGATGAACCTCATTCAAGGACTTGTGATTTGAACAAAAATGGTGCTTTTAAACTGCTAAACAAAAACAGTCAACCTTTATGCTGTGATGACTTCAAAAGAGTTTCTGAAATGACCTGAAAGATTTCAAACAAATATAGCAAAAAAAAAACAAGTATGAAAATTCAAACAAAAGAACTATACACCTTTCTTCAGAGAGGTTAATAATTAGACAACAAAAGCAAGTACAATAAAATAGGACATGTACAAAACTGTGTTCAATGGCCTTTTGTGTTGGAATTAATATTCAAGTACATTTGTTACAGCTAGATTAAAAGTTTATGGACACTGCCTGTGGGCGCCTACATATCACTGATGCAGTCTGGGTAGATGGGCAGACTGGGATGTTTATACTGTCACAGCCGCTTTATTTTCAGATGGTAGGAGTTTCCTGTTCCATAAGTCCACTCCCTCTAAGAGTCAGCGGCGTTTAAAGGGCCGTTTCACTGAACACAGCTCCAGAGTACATTAACAGCAGGACAGTAGGATGTTATGAAAACACAGATTAGGCAAAAGGGGGCTGGGCCTGCACTGAGACGTTCCTGTGTTTCCAGTGTTGTCGGACACTGACCAGCAGCGAACACTAAGCACCCAGGAACACCAAGGGAAGGCAGGCTGATATATGTGTGCGGCAACTGATGTTACAACGAAATCCACAAACTGTCCCATATCTGCTTGGCAGATGTTGACCCTGAGGAAAATGTGCAGATTATAGATTAAAAACTGATTAATGCTTGATGGTGAGCTACTCAGAAAATTCTTTTTTCTTCTTCTTCTTTCTTTCTTTTTTTTGTTTTCGCAAGCAAGAATCCCACATCAAATCATAACAAAAAATGTTGTGGAAAGAAAAAAAAAAAAAAAAGCTGTTCAACAGCAATTCAAAACTGAATTCTTCAGAAATGGTAAATGAAAGACTGGTTCTGTCTCTGAGAGCTGTTGATCAGCGGCATTCAAAGTGTCATCTTGTAGCCTTGAAACTATTTTAACAAGTTAAAAATTATTGTGTGCATGTGTGTGTTTGTGTGTGTGTGTGTGTGTGTGCGTGTGTGTGTGGTATTTTAAGGAAACCAATGCTTTGGCTCTAAATAAGAGATGTTTTCTTTTCTAGAGATTGTGACAGACTAGATTCATCACAACTTTAAAGGGAGATGGCTGCCGTGGAGGATGAGGGACAAGGCCTGCCATTCATGAGCTTACACCTGCCAGACCGCCTCCAAAAAAAAAGAAAAAAAATAGAAACACTCTTTGCTTTCAGTGCAAAGTTAACATGCATATAGCGTCGAGCACAAGGCTGCGGCGCAAGAATCAGTCAAGTTGCGTTAACACATACAGTTGGTGATGGCAGTTAAGTTTGAAGAAGCCCAACAGGAATCGACCACATGGATGACACCATCTCCAACTGAAGCATTCAAAGAAAATGCAGGCATAACACAGACTGGCGGTGCTGCAGCAGTTTTGATAGCGGTGCCCGTTTCTGTGGAAGGTTTACTGTGCCTTTTGCCTGACTTATTGAGGCATGTCTGTCTAGAAACACAAGTCAGCTTTCTCACGGGACATCTGAGCTTCACATGGATGGGTGACGTGAAGCTAAGCAAGCACTGCACTTTGCTGATATGTTCATTTTGGTTCAAATGTTTTTACAACAGTTTAAATGCCCCCTTGCTGTGAGAGAGAAGTTTGAAAGCAGCTGTTAGGTAGTTCAGGTTTATCAATGTGAGCCTGGAGACATGGTTTCCTTGACATTGTGAAATCCGACTCTCCAGCAGAAGTGGAGGAATTCTGTTTGTGCTTAGATTGGAGTTGGGCAGATCCCACCCACGATGCAAGTGTTGTCTACATGCAACTGTTGCTCATAGATCTCTCTTTTTCCTCTTAATCCTACAGTTTAGATAAAGCCACTAATTACAGCCATTTTTCTGCTGGCTGTTTCTACCAATGGAGGGAAGAGGGGAGTCAGGGAAGGAGGAGGAAATAAGGGTGTCTGCGACTGCGCGTCTCCTCCTTTGTGCTGTTCAGCTGAAGATAAACCTCTCCTCTTTTATCAGGACCTGCCCTCTCTTGCCTGCTTGTTGTAGATATTTTCTTTGTTCCCTGGGAACCCGGGATGCGGCAGCCCAACCCAGCTGAGTTCTGTTTAACACTCTGGCCTGAACTTGACCTCAGAGTTTAACTATTTTCATATAATTTGGCAGGCATAGAGCTCCACTACTCTGACAGGACAGGTAGAGCCTGATCAGGAAGGAGTACTGGGAAAATTTCATGCTAGCACTCCCTCCCAAAGGTTGTGCAAAGATTCTTTTGGGTGCAGCTGTTTCCTTCAAGGAAGCCACCAAAGGCAGAGGCAGGAGGTGAAAAGTGAGCAGGCGTCTCGCTCTACCTGTGATTTTGCCAACCAGCAGCAGGTTTCAGTGAAGAGCAGCTTCACAAATGAATGGAAAGCTTTCACTCACTCTTTTCTTTGGTACATTTTCCTATGTGCTTTAGAGATGGGCAACTTTTTCAACTTGAGTCCCTTTGTCTCCATTTTGGGTCAGATGCCTGCTGATGAGACTGATGAGAATTTTATTTAAACGTGAAACAACTGCTTTTAAACTTAACTGGCTCTTTTTTTTTTTGAAGTACATTTTGAAAGTACATTCATAAAAACTACAAACCCAATATAGTTCCAATCCTCCAACAATGCAGATTCATAAACTTTACACTGCACACAGCTATCTGATGCAAAATACATCTAACCAAATGCAATGCCAATGAATATGAACTTCGCAGAGAAGGAACAGATGTGTCTTGTTTTCTGCGGTGGGGGCACTGATTGTTTCCTAGAAACCCAGCAATTACATATGAACCCCCTTGAACATAAGAGAGGACAGAGCTTAGGTTTTGGGTATAAATGACAGCGTAACTGTACGGCTAGTTTCCTTGAACGTGACGCCAACTGAAAAGCTTAGAGTGCAAATTGTGTTGAGTGTAAGGCTGCAGTATATGTAATGTGGAATGTGTTTCTCTTCACCATGTCCATTCTTTCAAGCTAACAAGGCCATCCCTGAGCAGGGCACAAAATTCAACCCTCGTTGAATTTCAGAGTAAAGTGATGAGTATATTGTGCAGTCAATGTGAGTACTTTTAAGTACTGTGGTATTACAGGAATAATAAGTGTCTTCAATCCTGAGGTGTGTGTGTGTGTACCCCTTCTTCTAACCTGTTCAAAACACAAACCGAAAAAACAATAATAATTAAAAAGAAATAACTTTTGATAAGACTTATCAGGGAGTCTGTCTTTCCTTTGTCTAAACTGCAAACATACATTGAACAACTAGCCATGATCAGAGCTATTAAAAGAAAAAAAAAAAAAAAAGAACAGACATGTGGTACAGAACGTAGATATCACCATCTGGGAAAGGCATTATCTTCTTTAAGGATCACACAAGTAATTGCACTACAATTAGCAGTTATGTACAGTATGGTACACCACAGCAAGCACAGGAATAGCAGAGGGTGGGGGAGGGTGGGGTGTTCAGTTGCTGACAACTGTGAAACGAAAAAGTGTTAGGATGAAAACATGGGCCTCACAGTCTGGAGGCAGAAAAGTGCGACCGGGTTTCAGTTTAAGGCGAGTTGGCTGGACTAAGGGTAGGGCTGAGGGTGGGGCTGGAGGCATCTGAGCGGCTGTAGTCGCTGAGGGAGCTGGGACGTGTGGCGCTGCTGCCGTGGGGCCTCTTCAGCATGCCGGGCTGGAAGTCTGAGTGGCGTCGGGCGTGCTTCATCAGGTGGTCACTGCGCATGAAGCGCTTGTCGCAAAGTGGGCAGCCAAACTTCTTTTCTCCCGTGTGGGTGCGGTAGTGGCGGGCCAGCTCATCGGAGCGGGCAAACTTCTTACTGCAGTCGGGCCAGGTGCACGGGAAGGGCCGTTCGCCTGTAAAAGACACAAAGAAAAGATTAAATTACACAAGAAGAAAGGAACATGGCAGGGTCTGCTGGAGCTCCTCCCAGCACTGATACACTCCCATACTATCACACACCCTGGCTTTTAGACTTTTTGTGGATAACACTGATGGGCTTTTATTTTAATTTTCAACCATCTTTGGAGCAATCAGCATGCCATTTCCTCTAAATAAAGATATGTACACTATGTTAATATTGTGTGATAGGCCTCAGGTACCTAACCCACAAATGTTGACCCCAGCTCTTTGGGTTTCTTTTTCTTCTTTTTTGTCTGCATTTGTGGAAGTGTCTCCATCTTGTAATGTTTGACAAGGGTTTTCTTAAGCAATCCTTTGCCCGTGGCGTTATATCTATCTTGAAACAATTAGGAAAGTTTCATAGTTTTGCTCAAAACTTTTTACATTTCAACAATAGATATTTTACACACAGACAGTTAAAGGTGACACAATTTTCTTAAGGCATTAATGACATGTCAGTGACATGCTCTGCTCAAAATAACAAAGGGATATAGTAAAAAAAACAAAAAACAGCACAATTTTTAACTATGTTTTTACACATCTGTTTATGGCACCTGGTTTTAAGTGAGAAGCCATTCAACTCCACTTTTTCTCTTTCTCAGGGTGTGCCTCTTTTGACATCTGCCTTACAGCTTTGCACTACCAACTTCTGAGGTACAGCAAATGCAGCATGATGTGAAGTTCAGTGGCGCTAAAACAGGGAGGCTGGACAATTCTACTCTGATCTGCATCTGTGTCTGTGATGTCACAGAACCCAGAAAATCTCAATGGCTGACCCAGTTACACATTTTAAACCACAACCAATATGACGAGGTAGAGTCATGACAAAGTTTTTGAGTTGGTTGTCACTTGTGCACAAGAAATACAGATTTTTTTTTATTGTATGTTTAAAAATGTAACCGCCACTCTAACTATTGCAATAACATACCAACTTTATCTATAAATCGCTCTTAACCGCTACAGTGGACCAAAGTGCTGTACAGCAAGTCAGTGAACATACATTAGAACATATTAAAAACCAAAACACCTTAATCATACATACTTTAAAGAAAATAATGTCTTTATGACTGCCAATGGTTTGCAAACCCAGTTACTTGTATTTTTGAGACCCCTGTCATGTTACATATGTTCACTATTTTCTGGCATATAACAAAAACAAACAGACATGGTTATCAAGGGCAAAAACATTATTGGAGTTGGGTCCTTCATACTGTGGTAAAAAATAAAAGGCATCTAGTAGCTGCCTTAAAAGTTGAAATAACATGATAAAAATGCTATTAAAATCCCAAAAAGTTCAACTATTCTTTGGGAGAATGGTAAACAGGAATGTAAACTATATGTGATTTGTGGTAAATGGGCCAAAACATGCTATAGCCACCCAAACTGCCTTCACCTCCAAGAGTATTTCATGTTTAGGTACATAGGTGCATAGGTAAGCCTTCGTAGACGCCAGTTTGACTGTAACATTATCCAAATGTCAACAACCTGATGATAAAACTGCTCATAACATAAACAGCCCGTCCCTGACAGCGGTGACTCGGTATACTAAGAATGATCACAAAAGTTATTCCTAAACTATGTTTGATATATAAGGGAGGAGAAGGATATTAAAAACCATCAAGATAGCTACCAAATATTAAGAGACATGAGACTAATAGGCATAACAATGAGACGTTCAATAAATCACCTAAAAAATGACATAGCTCTGGAGTAGCACACATGGTTTAATTATCTAAGCTCCAGATGCTAATCACACTCACAATGATTACCCAGCCCATTTTCCAACATGCAACTATCTGTGACTCCGCACATGGGAAATTACACCCTCCTCCCCCACCATCAGGCAATAAAAATGAGCTTTGAAAAAATCTACTCAAAGCCAGATGGTAATATGTATACATACATATATATACACATATACATACATATGTATATATGATTCTGTAGTGGAAAAAGTGTGTATTGAACCTAGAAGACACATTCTGTAACTTCTGTAACTCTGTAACAACCTTTATTTAATGTAGTTACATTTTGTTGAGTTTCTGAATAACAAAAGCAACATCCTTGACTGTATTCAGAACTACATGAAGGTTTAGGTTCTGTCTTTGAATATGAACTACCAGTTGCCACGTGCCATGCCAGATGTATGAGGCATGAGGCAAGGGGAAAAGAGGGTGACATGTATGAATGTTTATAGATGGTACATAAAGAATGGGTCTGCCGAAGGCTTTCTTTGTTCTGTGGTTTCCCTCTGGGGCACAATGGAAACAGTGCTGTTCAGCATCAAATACTCATATGCTACCTGATGCCAGAGAGTCTCAAAAACAAGAACTCGGTGCACTAGTAGTCCAGGTCCCCTCCCCAGCCCCGATTCTGCTTGGTTACAAAACATGCAGACAGACAGAGCAAGTCTAGACAGTGCAGTCTGTGTTCCTGCCTCTGACGCCTCACCTCAGCCCCAGACAGGCTCTGTCGGCCCTGCCCACTATAGTTCCTGCAGGTTCATACAGGGCTTAAATGTACATTTGCATATACACACTGCTCCGTCCTTTTATACAAACTACCTGTGCTGATTTTGATCTCCAGGTGGAGCTAACGTGTATATAGGCACATGCCCATCTGCCCTGCTTTAAGTTTCAGTTAAAAGTCATAAAAGTAAGGCTGTTGTGGTTGTTTGAAACTGCTTGCAAATGCTGCAGTTCTCCATCCTTGAAGCACGGGTTATGGTGAAAAGGGAAGCACGGTAACTTTTAAAGCACTCATATGACGGCGGTGTACTATGTTGGACTGATTTCATACCATATTGACACAAAAAAGGAACCTGGGCTGCCTCATGCCACTGTCAAATGGGCTACTGGCTTAGAAGTACAGCTAACTTCTGCAGGCTGCTTAAGGCTCAATATGCAGTGTAACAAATCCAAATGTATTAATATTTAAACAGACACAAGAGAGCCAGGCTGAGATATCCAGTCAAGTTGTCCTGATAAAGTAACACATAGTGGAAGCATCTGATAATGAAGAGTGATTCACTGGGAAAGGCTAAATTAGTTGGAAACCATTATGATCTTTTTTTTTTTGAGCATGAGCATGAGTAAAATTCACGAAAGAAAAATGGTACTTCTTTACTTCCAAGTTTAAATGACCTGCTTCCATAAAAGAAAAGGATGAAATTTCCCAAGAAACTCCTGTTCTTTATTTACAGTTTACAGATTAGAGTGGGAGGTTTAGAAATGGGGGTTTTCATCCTGAGTGGGAATAATTGTATCACATGTGAATTGTAGAGACAGGCTGAGAAGTTTGGTTAATCAGGAGTTCTTGGAATAGAGTCACGTTTACTTCACACCGAGAGGAATCGGTTGAGGTGGTTCTGGTATCAGGTGAAGATGCCATGGCAACAGTGGCTAGGGAGAGGGGGGCCAGCATTTTTCTGTTTAGGCTGCGGCCTCCAGGACCTAAACCCAGATAAGCAGGCATTAATTGATGGATGGAAGGTGGAGGGTGTCCCTGTCGACTTTATTTCCACAACCTGCAGCAATTACACAGCATCTCTGCTGAAAAAAGAATTTGCCTGGCTGATCCTCTTACACTGCTTTTCTTGCCATCGAGTTACAGTGAGGTCACAGCAGGGTACTGTGACGACCGTGATGTCAGGGCCCTCTGATTGGTTATCCCGTCTCTGGCAGCGTGCCACATCCAGGGTCTGGTTTCATCTTTCTTAGAATGTGTCATTTGCAGAGGGTGAGGGAGGAGGAGGGAGAGAAACGAGGAAAGCTTTTCCCTGACGAACACAGTGACCCAGTTACCCATAAACTGAGTTACATCATGCACACAAACTGCACCTCTACTAAGCATTTGTGTCCCCCCCCACCTCCAAGGCCGTGTTATTATGTCACAGGTACTTTAGTTATATAACTGTTCTGGACAAGTCCACTTAGTCAGTAAGTAAACACTTCACCCCTCCATCTTTGTCTCATTCATATCTGAGCCGTTTCCACAGAAAATTGCTGAGAGAAATGCAGTCCAGCTCCCTGGTGTAAGGGATGCTATTTGCGAGGGGCAAGATCAAATCTCTTTTGACGTAAGCAGTAGTACAGGAACTGAGCTCGATCACCTGCTCCACTGAAAGCTACCAGCATTTCATCCAAAAGCAGATAACATTCCATTGTGTGTCCTCAGGCATGGGTACACAGTGTACACCTGAAACCTCCACTTGAATGTTCCATACATGTACTAGTGTAAATAGCTCAGCAGAGTGAAAAGGAAAAATACAGCTGCTGTGGATGAATCAGAGATCATCTTCAGGTTAACTTTGCTCAGAGGCAACTACAGTGAGATCAGTCTTCTCCAAGAAAATGACTTAAGCATAAAAGAAAAGTAGGAGTCAGACTTTAGATCACAGCTCTTTAGACTTGGAGTCCCTTCCTTTCAGCTCATGCCTGGTGGCACAGCCAGCTTGGCAACATGAAATAAGAGGGACACCACTAACTCCAGTGGCAAGACTGAGCACAAACCTGTAATTTCATTCTTGTTTACAACAGTCTATGACCTGTAACCAGGAGCCAGCATCCCCGCCAGCCAACAGACCATTCGTGGGATTTGAATATTACTTAAATGGCTGAGAAGTCCTTCATCAGCATAAACCACAGCAGTAGACAGGGTTATCCCAATCATACCCATCCTCTTCCTTACACGCACCATCACGTGCCAGGAGAGTATAAACACTAACATGTGTGTGCATAGCAAGAAATGTAAAGTAAGACTTTTCCAGCTCCTCCTGTCATTGTTCACAAACCAGTAGATGCAAGCTTTGCTTATGCAAAAATAACAACAAAGACATCTATGGTTCTGTGGCCTGCAGAGAAACACTGTGTGATTTGAAACACATCTGTGATCAGAGCAACTGTTTATGTGGCTCCTTGTCCATGAAAGCTTAACTCGGTGGGAGACGAGGCAAAATACCGAGAAAACCACTCAGTTACAACATGCTTTCTTAAAAGCGTCATCCGAAGTTAGCTGCAAACAACTGTGCAAGAGAAACAAAGGACACATCGGGTGGGTCAGGTGCTCTCAAAGAAGTTCAGCTCAAGTTTGTCATGTGAAAGCTCAGAGAACATTGAGTGTTTAATGTATCATCATCCTTTGTCTTTTTTGAGAGGGACATTGCTTGTGGCTGAATAGCGTGCCTTCCCTTGCTGGCCTATAGCTGTCAGGTTGTGAACAATAGCAGCAGCCTTACTCCCAGCAGGAGAGGCTCTGTTCTAATGCATTTCAATCACACAGGCTGCACGTACTCAGCGTAACTCACTCCTCGTCATCCACGCGCAGGACTATCGACATTCACACAGAGATGAGCATTGGGGTCGACTATCTGATTTCTGCACACACTTTGCTATACATTACTTCATCCACTTAACTGTTGGGGGAGAAAGGCAGAGATAGCTAGTCCTCATTGACCAGCTCATCACAGGGACCTCATCTAGTCAGAGTGGTCAGTCTTTTCCAGCTTTGAGTGCTGGTGAAAACCACCTGCAGCCATAATGTTCCAGGCAGTGTTCTTATCTCTTGAAGCCAAGTTAACTGACAGCACATAAACTGCTGCAGTCATTAAAGGGTCTTTATAGTTGCTACACAGAAACAGGTGGGATGTCCCATCATCCGTGACTCTCACTCAGTCCAATGCCAACTCCTTCCACAGATAAACTTTATACACTACACTATAGCTACATCTTTCATGGGCATTGCACAAAGAGCTTCTAGGCTCCAAGAGGCCACGCTACACTGATAAGAAGACTGGTGATATTGCCAGCTGTCTCACTGTAATGGCTGATACTGTAGGCAGCGTGCGGGAGAGAACTATTTTCAGGTCTTCCAGAGAAAACGAGGCTCTCTGTCAGCAAGTCTCCACAAAATACAGCTTGTTTTGTCCCGAGGGCCACACCCCGGTGTGTTTCAGTCTGCCAGTTTGATTTATCACGCAGAGGAGGGGGACACACCTTACATACTGGAGTGAACTGAGACACCACAGCTAGAGACAAAACACCCCCTCTGACATCAGCTCCAGAGCAATTCCAGCCATTCCCATCTTAATCAAGCTTCTCCCGAACGCAACTCAATGTAAAACTGGGGTAACATCTCAAATGGGAGCCTGAAAGGGTCAGTCTGACAGGAGAGGGTTCCGCTGCTAAGGTCACAGCCCCTCAAACGTTAATCAGATTAGCTGCAGATGCAGCTGAATAAATGACCTACATCAATGGATGGCATTGACAGTAAATATGGTGTCCATCCCCACCCCCACCGTGCTGCACTCTACTGTACATTCTGTCTTTGTGTTGCAGATTCATGTCTCACATGCTAGATGTGGCGGGCAGCTTTTGAGCAGCGAAGGAGGAAAAAAAATGCAGTGTTCCACAGGTCTATGTGCCCTCTCTTTCTGTCACTTGTAATTAAAACCGTGCTACAAGATGTGGACGGCGCTTGGCCTCGCAACTCAACACGCTTCAGCACCTACTTTGCTGTGCAAGCTGGAAAAGGGTGGGAGGGGCCGGTGCGTGTGTGTAGGTGGGGGGGGGAACGACGACACAGAGCTGCTTTTATGGAGCTACTCCCCCAACCTAACTAAAGAATACATGAGCCTTCGTGTGCCACTAGATGCTGCACAGCCGGGGTGCTGCCTGACAGAGGCCATTCAGGATTATCACCATCCACAGCGCTTGGCTGCTTAATCACAGTCAAATCAGGCTTATATTCCAACATTAGCGAGAAACTGTCCCACTATCAGCACATGCACAATGCCATATGGGCGCCACGTGTACCAGCACACGCCTCGAAGATGTCTTCCACGGGGCAATAACACTGCACCAGAGGATTAACAGGCAAGATGGTGGCCCCACTCTGGTTTTATTTACATCCTGAGGATCAAGTAGATTTAACTAATACCTTGTTTCAATCGGACACCCACTGTACAGCTACACATGACCTTCATGAACCAACCATTTTTCATTCATGAGGGATACTTTTATTCTACAGATGCACATAAACAATCAAATATACTGTGTTCCTTAAGCAATGGAAGCCAAAATGACATTTGCTAACATGCTGAAAATAATAATGCTAACATATTGATACTTGTAAGGTGTAGTGTGGCAACCACCCATCATTCACATCTTGGCAACCTAACATTTCAAACTTGCTATTAAAGACAAAGCGATCATGCTGGTAAAGCACTGGCCAAAAACAGACGAAAACCATAGCACATTTGAAAAGCTTATCCTCATACGAAATAATGACGTCCAGCTGCTTCACTCAAAACTACAAATGTCAATCTGGAGCTTATATTTCACTGATTTATAGTGCTGCCAAAATATCAAAGATTCACCTGTTAGAAACTGTGTCCATTTACACAAAGATGAATAGAAATCTTTTCCAAAGTTGCTTAAATTTTTTTTTTTTTTTTACCAAAGTAGATGATGGGTGCTTTACTAGCACAGTTAAAAGGTGTAACATGATACAGATGTAAACTGTCGTTCAAAATGAGGCGATGCCTTTTTCTTTCACATCGTGACACGAGAAGTGGTGGAAATCCTGCTGTGTGGCAAGTAGACGGACTGAACTCTGCTACCCAAAAAGAGTTTATCCATTGCTGTGCCAGGGTTAGACTCAGGCAAGAGCAGGAAAACCCCATCTCCACCCTGCTACCTCATCACTGCCACCAGCCACACAGGAACACTGTGCACTCTGTGTTGCAGTGCAGCCAAATATAAAACCACTGGCAGGGATGAAGCATATATAATCAGAGACTCCTGCTGCTTTTTCCACATGGAATTTGGGATGATTTAACATTTAAAAAAATGTCATTAACCACAGTTATTTGACCTAAAATAGGTCTCACACATGAATAAATGCATCTTCATGGCAGTGGAACTGTGCTGCCAGGTGGGGCCCCTAAATCTTTTAGGACAGTAAGGGGTTTTATGCTCATCTCATGGTATTAGCGGTACCCGAACAGAACACAAAAGAAGTTCAGACAAAACATCAACCCAACTGTACAATATGCCATTATAATCTTCGTTGTTGATGAATGTTGACCCTGTTATTCCCTGTTGGTCTGACAGATTTCAAATAAGTACTGTAAACTGACAAGTTAGCCTTTTGAAAGCTCTGCCTGTGGGGTGTACAGAACAAGCTAAGGGCCATCTTTTGTCTGGAGATTTGAACGACATGACCAGAGGTAAACAATGTGACTTCACACGACACAGGCGTAAACTGGTTTTCACTCATGACTATAAGCCACCTCTTGGGAAAGTTGTCTCATTATTAAGGCGAGACCAAGGAGTACTTTTGTGTTAAACTAGGAGCTTCATCTTTCATAAGAAGAAATATTTCATCGTGTTTTAGGAAGCATTGTTTAACTCTTGTGGTCTTCCATCCCTAAAATAAAGTAATTCTGGACCTGGTTATCTCATGTGACAACTTTGTATCACTGCATGGCACTAAGTCATCAAAAACGGTGATGACTTGGTGCTCACAGAGCTAGCATCGTGGCAAAGGCAACTAAGGGCCCAAGAAAGTGAAGAGAAAGAATTTTTTTTAAAAAGAAAGGAAACTAAATAGTGTCACACCTTCAAACCAACCAGGAGACCCTGTCAGCCAAGACTTGAAAAAGCTCCTTTGTGTTGCTTTAAGACAAAGAGCCATAAAAGAGAGTGAATGGCTTAAAAAAAAAAAGTCCTAAAAAAGTTGGAGAATTTGAAGTACGTTTCAACATCTGTCACACATGCCATTATCAGTTCATCAGTGTTACGTGAATGCTTTTTCTGTACCACAAAAGCAGAAGAGCTCCACCTCCCACACCGGGACACCAGACAAAAGCTGTCTGGTAACCTTAGACCCCTAAACTGCTGCCTAAATCTTCACCATCAAACTCAATGCTGTATAATGAGTGATTTAAATTCAGTGTGTACTCCCATGTCTGCTACACCCCAATGCCCCTCTCGAAATATGCGTTCAAATGGGACCTTTTTTGTCTAAAAGCGCTATCAGTGAGATTTGTACCTGAATGTTAAAAAAACTGATTCTTAATGTCACTTGAATGGTGGACATAACCTCATCAGAATGTTTCTGAAAGCCCTAAGTTTTCAGGAAACACTTCCAGCTTCATATTAATATAATTTATTGCAGGATATTGGCATGCATATGAGCACATGTTAATGATACTGATCATAATTGACTTTTACAGACATAAGGAAAAAAATAAGAAAACATAATTAAATGTCAATTTTTATCATGCTGTAGCACTGATTCTTATATGCTTTGAACATTCTGTTAAAAAAGACAGCACATCTACACTACTTTTTCCCCTTTGACACAGGAAACAAAAACTGCAAAAGCTGGGATGATGAGGTTTTGGGTGTTACAGAAGTCAAGTAAGGACATCTTATCCCCAGTTCTTTGTCTGGTGTTTATAACAGTGATTCCTTCAATTAGAGAGTGGCGTTTGGCTGGATCTGACTGGGCTGAGATCCATTCTCTCTTGACTCTGCTAGTAGGGGCTGAAAGGAAGCACACTGCAAGAGCTTTGCTCCATGAAAACACTGCAAGACTGGCTGAACTCAGATGACCCACATTCTGGGCCCACCCAGTCAAACAAGCGGACAGAGTCATTATTATCAGAATTTATAGGACACAAACCAATCGTGAAGCCAAGCACCAGATTGTGTCCAAACAGGGAGGAAGGCAAAAGGAAATGCTTAATAGGCGCAGAGACAAATGTGGAGCTAGCACAAGGCAATAAAACCGCACTAAACTCACATGGTCTGGACTGAAGGGAAACACACTGACTGGTGGAGGCTGCGTTTGGCTGAGACTAAACAGCATAACATAGACTTTCTGGAACTTACAAAATAAATAAGCAAAACTGTCCTCATTATATGAAATTATAGGACACAAAACAATCACATAGGCTTGGGAGGTTATCCCAAAACAAAAGAATAGGCTTATAAAGCAAATAGACATGGGGCCTGGAGTTGATTAACAGTTAAAAAAAAAAAGCTAAGCTAAAACACAGCACAGTGCAAACAGCTATGCATTTGGCTATTTCAGTTTTTTTTTTCTTCATATTTTTGGAAATCAAATCATCTTAGAGTTTTGCAGTATTATAAGTACAAACACAAAACAAAACACTATTTGCTTTTTCTTGACAAACCAGTCTATCCTGGCTGCAGCAGATGTGTAACAATAAAAACTTAACTGCATTCAAAGTCAAATAACTATAGGCCAGCCACAAAGGAAACCTTTGCATTTGGTGCTTCGACATGTTTTCAACCATAGTGTCTTTACAACAGAAGCTTGGCTTAACCTGTCCCTGCTCTGTATGGTCTTTTCTTTTTTATTCCCCATCCCCATATATGTGTGTGTATATA
>JBAMYA010000021.1:7076491-7104270 GCA_037176975.1 Arrhamphus sclerolepis | reverse complement strand
TATACACATATGTGTGTTTGTATATAGGCTATATATATATATATATATATACACACACACATATATGTATATGTATTTGTGTATATATATGTATACATATATGTATATATAAACTGAATTTATCCTGATACACAGAAAATATTAAATAAAAGTGCTATTTCTTAAATGAAAAAAAAATCTTAAATTTCTTACTATGCCTGTAATTTGTTCCTCATGTCTAAACATGGTCATTCCCAATGCATCGAGTCATGTGTGAACCTGACACCAGTCAGTCTGAGACATTGTGACAATGTTTACTGACTAGTTAAAAAAAAAGTTTATTTGTATAGCACATTTCATACACAAAGGCAACTCAGTGCTTTATAAGACATTAAGATGAAATAAATTAATTTAAAAGAAACAATAAAATTAAATAAAAATAATTTAAATGTATAATTGGACAGAAAAAGGATTAAGACAAAGAACAGTTAATAACAGTGCAGTAAAATCCAGCTAAAGAAAGTCACAGGAAAAGAGTAGTTTTAGTTTAAAAAATTTGATATCAAGAGGAAGTTTATTCCATCTATGTTCAGCATAGTAGCTAAATGTATTTTCACCCTGTTTGGTCCTAACTGGAGGTTCTACCAGCTGACTGCTGCCTAAAGATCTCAGAGCTCTTTCTGGTTTATATTCTACAAGAACATCAATAATGTGTTCTGGCCCCATTTATTTAGTGATTTGTAAACTAACAACAGCACTTTAACGTCTATTCTGTAGGTAACTGGTAGCCAGTGTAAGGACCTCAGAACAGCAGTAATGTGCTCAGTTCTTCTGGTTCTTGTTATAACTCTGGAAGCAACCTTCTGGATGAGCTGAAGCTGTCTGATTGTCTTTTTGGCAAGACCAAATAAAAGAGCATTACAGTAGTCAAGTCTGCTAGAGATGAAGGCATGAATGAGTTTCTTTAAATCAGCTCTGGACATCAGATCTCTGACTCTGGAGATTGTTGATGTTTGAGGTGGCAAAAATCTTTCTTAGTTACAGCCTTGATTTGGCTGCTAAAGTTCAGGTCTGAGTCAAACCCCAAGATTCTTAACCTGGGATTTTGTCTTGAGCCCTCTCGATTCAAGCTGGGTGATAACTCTGATTCTGTCTATTTTGTTGCCAAATAGAATTATTTCTGTCTTATCCTGATTTGATTGAAGGAAGCTTGATTGCATCCAGCTATTCACTTGCTCCAAGCAAGACATAATGAGCCTGATGGACCAGAGTGGTGAAAGAGTAGATCTGAGTGTCATCTGCATAGCTGTGATAAGCACCATTACTGTTACGTATGATCTGACCTAGGGGAAGCATGCAGAGGTTGAATAATAGTGGTCCAACAACTGACCCTTTTGGAACTCCACATGTCAGTGGGATAAGCTCAGATTTATTCTCACCAAAGGAAACAACAAATCTCCTGCCTTCAAGATAAGATCTGAACCAACTGAGAACTGGACTTGATAACTCCATCCAGTTTTCCAGTCTATCCAGAAGGATTTTATGGCCCACAGTATCAAAGGCTCAACTAAGATCCATCAGCACCTGAACAGATGTTTTACCTGCTTCAGTGTTCAATATCATATAATTTAAGACCTTAATCAGGGCTGTCTCAGTGCTGTGATTTTTTTCTGAAGTCAGACTGAAATCTGTCTAAAAGATCATATACATTTAAGAAGCTGTTTAGTTTGATCAATGCAACTTTCTCAATAATTTCCCCTATATAGGGAAGATTAGAGATGGGCCTGTAATTGTTTAATTCTGAAAGATCTAAGCTTCTCTTCTTCAGAGGGGGCTTGACTATTGCAGTTTTCAAAGATCTCGAAAATATGCCTGATCAGAGTGAAGTATTGATGATGTTCAGCATATCTGTTTCCAGAGATGCATAAACTGTTTTGAAAAAGTTGGTTGGTAAAGCATGTTGATGAATTTAGGTTCTTAACTATCTCCTCCAGGCACTGATAGGACTTATTATTGTCAATCTGATCAAACTGTTGCTGTGTGGCTGCAGTTCTGGGGCTCCAGTGTTTGCTGTTGATGTTTCAGAGATTCTGATGTTTTTGATTTTAATATCGAAGGAAGATCTAAACTCATTACACCTATTCTGAGTCATAAAATCAGGAGCTAACTGTGTTGGTGGGTTAGTTTCTCAGCAGGCTGACCATGTCAGAAAAACAGGCTTGTCTAGCCTTTTTAATAACAGTGTAATAAGTATGAAAGCTTTCTTTAAAGATTTCATAATGAATGAGTCGATGGCTTTTTCTCCATTTACGCTCAGCTTTCCTGCAGTCTCTCTTTTGATCTGCAACAGCTGGAACGTTCCTGCTTACCAGACAATACTTTTACCTTTTCAGGGGCAATTAACATCAATAATTTTAAGTGTTTTAGGTTCAAAATTTTCAAGAAGCAGCTCAACAGACTCAGACCATGGGCTCACTGATGTAGATATGACTTCCATGAAAAGGTGAGCAGTCTGTTCATTTGTAAACCTCACAGAAACTGACTCCGCATGAGCGACTGGAGAAACTGACATTTCAAAGAAAACACAGTTGTCTTTTACAACAGTGTTACAAATATCAACAGCCTTGCTAATTACCAAATCCAGCACGTTCCCTCGTTTATGTGTGGCCTCGTTCACATGTCGTAGCAGATCAAAAGACACCACAGAATTCACTGGCAGTTTTGTCTGCGGGATTATCAATGTGAATGTTAAAATCACCAACAATGACAACATGGTTAAATCTGTTGTGATAACAGCAAGGAGCTCAGAGAAGTTATTGATAAAACTTGCAGAGAACCGTGGAGGTCTGTAGACAATTAATAAGATTTTTGACCACCTTTCAGTGCAACACACAGATATTCAAATGAATTAAAATCACCACATGTTAACTGTTTGCACTGAAATGAGTCTTTAAATAAAGCAGCAACACCAGCACCTTTCCTGTTTGTTTGAGAAGCATTCAATGAGTTAAAGTTTGGAGGGGCTGACTCAGTGAGAACAGGAACACTGTTACTATCATCTAACCAGGTTTCAGTTAAAAGCATCAAATTAAGATTTTGCTCAGTAATGAAATCATTGATTAAGAACGACTTGTTGTTGAGAGATCGAACATTTAGCAGAGCTACCTTTGTAAAGTTAGCAGTGGGGACCTGAACAGAATCATGAAAGCGAGGAATCGTTACTAAATAATTTCTTCTGGGTCACAAATTTACAGATACCGCTCTTTTTCTAAGACCTATAAACACAGGAATAGAGACAGCAGAGACAACAGCTGGAACACTGGGTCCCGGTTTGACCTGGAGGCGTTCAGAGTGTGATCATCCTCATGGCCCGGACCCAACCGGCAACTGACCCAACACATAAGAGCAGTGAAGGGGGAGGAGGTGCAGGGCAAAGTTTATGGATGCAGGTTTTAAGGCTGGGTGGGGGCTTTAGTACTAGAGGTAGAAGTGTGTGTGGAGGAGAAGTCAGGGATGACAAAAAAGGAGATGGACAGGGTGGTGGAAGGGGGGTGAGCTTGGTCCCAGCAGTGACCAGCTCATTCACAGGGAACTAGGGGAGGTTGGGGAGGGGACGAGGTTCATGTGGAGAAAAGGGCTGGAGGAGGATGTAAGGGGGGAGAAGGGAGGTGATCTCCTTCTTATGGGGGAGTGATCAGGTTGGGTGACGGACAAAGAAGAAAAGGCAAAAACAAAAACTGAAGTACAGTGATAAAGCTGATTATTCCATTTTTTTTAAAGCTCTGTCTGCATTACGTAGAACAATTTGTAACCCCCCCCCCCCCAAAAAAAAAACAACAACAAAAAAACATGTACACCCATACATTATAAGTAAAACATGAACAAAGTTACAATGCCATGATCCAGGTTTGCCAGCTGCCATTTTAAAGCCTTGGCATTGGCACTTGGACATTGACATTTTGATCATTTGACCCTTTGCAGCAGGAGGGAGGTATTTAGAGTTTATAAAATTGTATTTTAGGACAAGCTTACTGATCACAAGGAATATATGGGAGTGAAATATGTGGAAAATATAGTGACTTGGTTTTTGATTAAAGAAGTTGACATTTTTTGAGTTGGAGTTTACCACAGCCAAATGCTTTGAAGCCAGCGCCTGTGGTATTACACTTTAAAGCACTTCCTGTCAGCTTGATGTCTAACAAGTGACGACTCTGTCCAGTTTTCTCTACAGTCTATGGTTTAACTGCCATGTTGCCCAGAAAGCAACAAAGGGCCTCGCGTGAGCCTTTGATTTTTATTACAACCACCATAGCTTTTCCTCCACTACTTTAATTTTCTTTTTGGTGGCATATGCATTTGCATCTGACTCAAAAAGAAGTCTTACTGTTTTATTATATTTTTATTTGTAATATTATTCTAAATGACCTGCTTATGCATTTTTTTTTTTTTTTGTTTGTTTTGTTTTTGTAGAAGATCGCAGCTTTGCTTTCAGCGGACCAGCAATTTAAGTCAAACTTTCCCATGAGCAACTCTGTGGTCTCAGCCAACTGAAATCCAGCCAGCTACCACAGGCAACGTCTTCCATGGTTTATCTTCCAGCAGGAGACAAGTGACACCATTATTGGGAAGAAAGAGACAAGCTACGAACTTGTGAGACATTATGGTATGGTCGTTGCTAGGCAGTCATTTATATCATGATGCTCATTTTTAGTCAGTCTGATTTGTAGTCACCTTGAATTCAATTCAATTCAATTCAATTTATTTATATAGCGCCTATTTACGACAAGTCATCTCTAGGCGCTTGAGAAACCCAGAGCTTGACCCCCGAGCACATGGCAATTGAATTAAGTCTACAAACAAAAAAATGAAAGAGAGAATTTTCCAATAATTTTACACTTTTCAAATACAGACTCAATAGACGACGACATGGCCTTATTTTCAAAGTCCTGTTTGAAAACAAGTCAGCTGATGCTATTGATTATGGCACCAAGTACACACTTGAATGACCCTGTTAGCTCCCTCTGCACCCAAATGAACTTCACAGCTGAATTGAATTTGTTTAAAGATCTCTCTCTCTCTCTCTCTCTTTCTCTTTCTCCGATTAGACACATCAAAATTCTGCTTGGAACAAAATTTTTTTTTTTTCACCTCTTATGTAACGAACTTGACGATTAACTGATTAAAGGTCAAACTGAAAAGCATTTATCAATAAAAAAAATAATAAACTTGCACTTCACCAACACAACGTACAACCTGCTTCCCTGCAGCAGCTGAAGCTCTCGTGCGAGAATGAATGCACACTTTCAGCATTGTGCACAAAGGCCCACACTGCTAAAGTTCCCAGTGTTCAGTGTGAGCCAGGCAATGTGGCATTCAGAGGGCCATCTGGCTGTATTATTTTACATATTCTTTCACCACAAAAATGCGGTGTTCTTGTGTTTCATGTGGCTATCCTTTCTAATGAGAGCACAGCGTGAGGGTATACTTCCTCTTTCACAGCGTTATTTCCCCGATTTGTGCAGAAACTGCAAGTGTTTATCAACTCCCATTGGGTGTCAAGTGCAAGAAGGCCCTATGAGAGACAGCCAGGAAATCAGCTGCAGATTATACAGTTTAACAGCTCCAAAGGTAACAAGCAGCTGTTGAAGTGATCATCAAGAATCTCACTCACAGGGGAGACAAAAAAAAATAAAAATTAAAAAAGGGAGAGAATTGTCACCTTCTGTATCTAGTGTAAGTTGATGATTCAAGAGACCTTTTGTACGTTCCCAAATCCCAGCACCAGCCCCCTCCCCAGTGCAGAGTGTCCAAACAACACACAGTCTGGCACTGACATCATGTTCTCGTCTCAGAAACAGTAATTTTATTGGTCTTTCACTTCAGTTTGCAATGGGAGAGTTGCTCTGGAATCACGGGGCAGCCTGACCACATTTTGGCTGACTGGGCTGTCATGACATGCGGCAGAACAATGTATGTATATATACATATATAAATATCTATATATCTATCTATATATATAGATAGATATATATACATATATATGTGCAGGTGGATGAGACCCTCTATTTTCGATTTAAAAGTCTGAACCAAAAGAGCTCTAAAATATATGAAAACAAACTTCTTTTCATAAACACAACCAAGCAGTTATGATTGCTAATGTCAAATGCATACTAAGCCTTCGGTAAGAGACTATACGAAGGCACATCAACTTTTTGAGCTGAATGCGAACATATTTACAGGAGCAAAGCAGTTGTTACATTTGCCACGTTCATCAGACTGCTACAACTCTGGTCATCTGGTCTGTACATATTTGTGAAAGGCTTTAGTTTTTTGCGAATCACAATCCATACTGGACAAATTAGACCTTTAACTGATGAAGTCATATATAATTATGATATATCCACTCGCATATGTCATGGTTTATTAAATAAAGCTTTTTGTCAGTATTTCCTTTATGCTTCCTTGAAATAACAGACTCTTATCAGAACATACAAAGTAATAAAGCGGTTAAAGGTGCTTTAGTGCAGAGCTGATATGAAACTGGTCTTTCTGGTAATGTCAGGCTTTCCTATCTGATATGAATTAAGTTCAAGGTGTTACATGCACCGAGAGTTTAAAGATGGGCCACTGTGTTTTTTTATTTTTTATTTTTATTTTTTGTGGGGGGGGTTTGACCCAAAAACATGCATCAACATGCATTCTGGTATGTCAACAAGACGACAGCCTTCAAGTGTTCAGCGTTCCACACTGTTTTCAGTGCACCATGCAGGTACTCGCACTGTACTTCACCAAGACAGGATTGTCAGTTTTAACCATAGACCGTATATAGAGAGGACGGACTTATAAGAAGTGATTTTGAATCCACTTTTTCCTTGAATTGCGTGACGTCATGTTGGAAAAAGGGCAACACTTAGTTACAATTGGCTACTTTAACTTGGCTATCTTAGCTTATGTTAACCCACGATTATAATTCATATCACTTTACATTCATTTTAGGCAAATCTGTCCAAACATCCTAATTTTCAATTGTTGTGACTGGAACAAGATCAGAAGTGTCTGAAAGTGCAAAGCTGAAACAAGGACTAGGGGCTGTCCTGCTACCCACAGCTATGCAGTGAAAGCTAGCCAAAGGAATCATACACGGGGCGGGACTGTTTCATGGTATGCATCAGAACCCCACTCTCTCAGGCACTGCCGAGGCAGTGCTGTGAGAGGGATTTTGAACATAAACTGTGAGGTGTTTGAGTCAAAATACCTCAGGAAAAGGCCACAAAAGCTCCCTTTTTAACCACATCCTCCCAGCTTTGTTCACAGCAGCCAGTTTTCGTATGTTCCCTTTAGGTTGTTTAAGGGATTGGCAGAATGACGGTGTAATGTTTAGTGCCGTTGCCTTTGGTGGCGTCAATACTTTACACGATTTTGGGCTGCTGTGAACGAAAAATTCCCGAATAAGATAATTATATTCTTGAAGACTGCAGGATCAGTTCTCAGGAGCCCTGAGAGGAGATGGCTCCTGGGTTTAATCTCACCCATGGGGTGGAGTTCCCATGTCCTCCACATGCCTGAATGGATTCTCTGTTGTCTGGCTTCATGCCACTTTCATAAAAACATCCCCAGCCCAAACAAAATGGATGATTTGAATATTGAAGAAGTAACGACAGCTGTAGAGCATAAGGGGCTAGGTCACTGTACTATATTTCTCTCTTTTGTGCGGTTGGTCTTAGAGCTTACTCATGCTTAATGCCCCAACAGCAGTTGGGCCTCGTGATTAATGATAGCAAGACAGGCTGTGCTTTCACCTGTATAGAAAATAAGAGGATTAGTCATACTGAAGACACAGGTGTTAAAAACTAAACATGTAAGTTTGATACACATACGCAGGTAATCTGGGTGTGCATCTGGCCCCCTGACCTTCCCATAAGAATGAACCACGTGTTTGCCTTTCAGTGGAAAGCAAGTGAAATGTTGTTCCTTGTCGCTTTGACTGAGACTTGAAAGGAACACCAGATTGTGCACTGATGTATGCATGATGAGTCAGTCAGGCAGACCTGAAACGAGTAAACAAGTCCAAACTACATGTTATTGTAGCAAAGTTCAGCCCTCCCGCTGCCTAGCAGGATATACAGGTTACAGTCTTACTGTCCTTTACCAGACATAGTTGTTCACCATTAGACACAATGAATGCGAGCAATCAGAGTGGCATCAAGAAAGACAAATCATTAATTTCTCTTTATTTCCAATAATTAATCCTGTGGAAGAGGAGAAATGGAGTCATTTTATGTTGTGGCTGACATTTCATTAAAACATTTGAAAATAACTACATAGACATTTATGCCTCGATTTATTTGCACAAAAAGCTCAGTTTTTTTGATCATTTGGTAAAACGATGACTTGCTGAACCTAAACAAGTGTTGCTGGTGCCTAAACCTGCCAAAACACTGAACAAAAAGTCACAGTGAGAACTAAAAGGAAATTTAATCTTTTACTGACTTTGGAACTTCAGTTGACAAATATGAAATAAAAGAAAATCAGGGAAAAAAAGAAAATTACAAAAGTATCGTAACAAAAGTTATGCGATGATTGTCTTTGGTTGAGCATTTAAAAATTAGAGGTATTTCAATTACCCCATAAAGGATTAAAAATATATTAATAATGGTATGCTGGGTACTGGAATTTTGACTGGAAGTCATGTGTGTCATCCATGTCCTCATCCAGCTTCGTAATGTGGACTTTGTTACTCTTTAAAACTTTAAACATCATTGTGTGTACTCTTTTTTTCCATGTCCAGATACATGTAAATAAAACCTTGTCTAAATACACAAGACAGTGCAACACATTTTCTAACTGTTTCTCTTACTTTTCACTTTGAAGATTTTCCACAGTGAGCAGCTAAACAGCTCAGCTTCAGATATCAGAAATTCTTACATGGACTGTAACTTGTATGTAGTCATTCCTTTTTTCTCTCTCAAATGTTCTCTCTTTTTTTCAGTTTTTAAGCTAATTCCTTTTTTGGTTCATCAAGGAATTGTTTTTACTTTCAAACAGAGACTGTTCAGCTGCTCCTTTTTTTTTTTCTTCATAAGGCTCATTGCCAGTTGGCTGTAGTCCAATACTGCAAACATACAGTAAGTTGTATTGATGTTGACACCTCACTAAAGCAAGTAAGAGTGTCAAACTATTTTAGGAGTCAGTAATTGAATCTTGTCCTATAAGGCTGTGAAATATTATGAGAAAGATTATTGATAAGAAAGATAAGATTTCCTCTAAAAGCCTCATTTGAAAACCTCATCCATTTCTGGTATTCTTTAACTTCAACTTAAGCTTTTCACATGAGATTTTACATCATCAAAATGTCAGACCAGATGGTTTGGAGGATAAAAGTAGACGGCAGGGTGTCATCTGCCATAGTACATGGCGTGCAGTGATTTGTAAAACCACAAAAAGTGTAGTAATGACACGTGGCATGATGTGGCGTGTTATTAATGCACTAGACTGCATGATCACTGAAGGAGTTGTGCACTGGTACAGTGGTGACTTATAGGGAGATGTGCAGCTGAAGTTAAAGGCAGTCTGACTCCTAATGTCAGCCCAGAACTGAATGCTTTTTCAACAACAGCTACTGAGACTTGGAGAAAGGCAGAAGATAAATCATCATAATGTCTTATGACATAAAAGCACATTCAAAAGTGCTATGAAAGTCACCTTACAATCTTATCACTGAGCATAAAATGGATTTATTTTGTCCAAGGGAAACCTAGCCATGTCAGGAGGAACATGTCACACCTCCTATTCTTGATCAAGTTTTACTCGTTTAGACCGTTTGGAGTGCTGCCTCTTCTGATACTGCTGCTCAGTTAAAGGAGAACATGTTGATGCTAACATTAGTAAACTCTGTTTAACAATGCCAAGCATTACTTTTTGCAGAAGTAGTGAAACTAAAATAAATTCAAAATACATTTCAAGCTAGTTTGGAATATATGCTTTAATCATATCTGAATAATTTGATTTCAAAAGTGTATATATCAAGGAAAATCTTTCTTTGACCGTAATGTAATAAAGGACATTGAAGCCACTAATCTGGCCGTTCATCCGTCTACAGAATTTTTCCTTTTTCTTTTGGCAAAAATCTCACATGAGCTCATCTACATGTAAGGATTTTGTTACGGATTTCTCCTGGGAGAAGATTGCTAAATAACTTTTACTCTTAGCTGACATGGTTCAGTGGTAAGATGTTAAGATTCGTGACAGTGTTAAAAAGGAAGAAGACTCTGGAGTTAGCTTCCGATTTGCAGCTTTTGATTCAGCGGAATCTATGAGGACCATTCCACTGCTTTTTAGAGCATTGCATTTTCACTAATAGAATAACGTTTTTACAAACCAAAAACTGTGTTTTATATAGATGGCACCAATTCACAATAATGTACCTTAAAATGGGGAGGAAATGGCGTCCTATTAGATCTGAACATCAATAATTAGTGCGGAAATTCAACTTTGTATCACACAAAAAAGCTTGCAAAGGGCTAGACGCGCTCTCTATTGACTGTTGATAAAGGAAAACGAAAAGTACAGATTTCTTTTCAACAGTGCAGCTTCCTTGACAAAGAGCTATTGCACTTTTGAAGAATGCATGCAGTGCTTTGCACTTAGTTTTAAAATTCAATAAGAAAATGTGTTAGGAACGAAACAAAAACAACAACTACAAAAAAATATCCTGCCACACAGGGCATACAACTTTAATGTTTGTTGCTTTAAATGGTGAAAAGCCTCATTTAATTTTTAACACTCTTTTTCTCCCATTGATCTGGCTGAATTCATGAATGAATGAGGTCTTCTAAAAGAAATGAATAAATAAATAATTTAATGTCTGCTGAATTCCATCAAGTCTACCTTATTCAAAGATGTTCTACCTTTAACACCTCTGTATTTGTATTTATCAGATCAATTTACCTTCAGAAGTGGGCTGTATACCACAGGTCTCTTAGAGAATAACGATTTCAAAGAATACTTTTGATCCCAAAGCTTCATCCAGTATAAGAGATCCAAGCTTCTATTTACCTCTAAAGTCCTTGGAAAATTGTCTTAAAACAACTAATCACACTTTGGTGGGTGTTCTGTGGTGTACCGGCTGGAGAACTGGGCTGGTAACTGGAAGGTCGCCAGCTCAATCCTCAGCTGGTACCAATGATGTGGGTGGGGGGAGTGCCTGAACAAGTGCTTCCCCATGTCCACATCCATGGATGAGGTGCCCTGAAACCCCCACCCACTCCCTGGGCACTGCACCATGGTAGCCCACCGGTTTGGGTCCAACAGCCCAAATGGGTCAAATGCGGAGAATGAATTTCCTCTCCAGGATCAAAAATAGTATATATCATCTAATATGTAGCGTATCATGATTTAGTACACCTTAGCCACTAAGGAGCACTAATTAAAGTTAGAAATGACCTTTTTGCATCTGAAAATGGTCTTTTGCTGGTCCTGTGAAATCTCAACGCTACATTTGACACCAGTAACCCCAACATCTTATTAGCAAAGACTTGATCATTCTGGGATCAAGGGTAGTGTTTTGGACTGATAAAGTCATATTTATCGTAGATGATAGTTTGCTTATATAAATGATGGGTCCTCTGCACACCAGCGTTAGTTGTGGTATTCATCAGGGTTCTGGATTAAGACATGACTCTTCCTTAGGGAATATCAGGAAGTTTTTTTTCCCATTGCGGTCCTGTTGACTCCCACCTCGATTAATCAGGGAAGCTAATAAGTCATTGTAGACAAGCTTGCTATCGAGACGTAAAGGCCTGAATGAGTTGAAATTTTCTGCTTCTCAATATTCAGGCAAAATGAGAACATTGTTTTTGAGATTCACTACTCAACCATTTAGTCACTCTGGTTGGCATCTCCTCGTCTTCCTGTAGTTCTGTGAGGCACCTTGGACTAATTGTTTACTCCATTTTAGGGGTGTGCAAATACTTAACTTAAAGTATATCTGTTGATCCAAAATGCTGCAGACACACATTTCTCTGATGATAGCCTGTCTACATTTGCTCCATTGAAAATTTGGGAAGGGTTTTGAAATCCTCCTTATAACAATTGCCGTTTTTAATGGAACAGCTCCACTTAACTTTAAAGAGCCTCTAGTTCACTACAACTATATAAGAGCAGAATTTCCAGCTGTAAAAATGGAAATACAGGTGTTAACTTTCAGGCTCCTCTCCTGTGGAACCACCTCCTTATGGGGCATGACACACTGACAACTTTTCTGCTTTTAAAACTTAGATCAAAACTTACCTCTTTTATATTTCTGGCCCTGTTATATTTGCTTTGGTGTCATCCTAATCTTTTATACTTGGTTTAATTTCTTCACCTGTGCCCTCCTCAGTTTAGCTTTTGCTGTGGAAATAAATTTGCGTCACGCTTGTGCTTGAGAAGTGCCATGTACAGATGAGCTGAGCTGAGCTGAGTTGCAAGAATAAGGGATGAAGCTGCAAAAAGGATTGCAGTGGGAGGTGCTGTTTAGGATGGAGTTGAATTGGGCTGTCATCCTCCCTCTGCCTCTTGCCTCCGGGCTGAAAATGTTCGGCCACACAACAGAGGCACCCTTCTTTACCGCTATGTTAATCCCGCTCGCCTCCCCCGCCATGGTGATGCCTCTCTGCCACACTGGCACAAAGAACAGAGCACTGCACAGCATCATTGACAAACCATCTTGAATTTTTTGCTGTATAATTTAAAAGAAGACGACAATTACTCTCTCACATGACCCAAAAGTGATGACTAGAATGCATGTAGTTGAACTGAGTTAATAATCACACGTTAATGTCCACGTCACTCGCTTGACCCCGGGCTGACACTGATCCACAAAAACTTTGCACTGCCATCATTGTTTATCCACACTACAACTTGGTGGCTTTGTTTTTCCCACAAAGGAGCAGAGTGAAGCGGACGCAGTTTTGTTTTCGCTCCCATGTTTCTGGTCAGTGTAACAGCCTATTCAAACTGCATTGATCATTGCAAGTGGTTGGAGAGGGATGTGCCTCGCAGGCATCTGTGAGGGGGTCCCGTCTCTGAAACACACCATTCAGCTGAGTGGCAAGTCTGCAGGCGCTGCATTAACTTGCTGTGCTGATGCGAGAGATGACAGTCTCTTTCCTAAGACCATTCAACAGAGGCACTCAATGGAAATGGCCTGTTATCTATGAGGAGTAAATGATTGACTGTATGCAGGATACCCTGAATATTCACCAAGATGTCTCCAATAAGTTGAACTAAAACATAGTTGCAACTCATAATTATTTTCATCGATGACAAGTTGCCAGATATTTCATTCAACTAGTGTTTTTTGTAAATAACATGTCACAAAACAGACTCAAATGCTCCTTTTTTTTATTTAAGCAACAATCACAAGTGCAAAATCATTGGATATAAACAGAACATTGTCATTAAATTTGGCATTTGCGAAACTTAACGCAACTGTGTATAACTGTACACCATGTTTAAAAAAAATACGAGCAAAAAAAAAGAAAAATCCCCACATCATAAAATATATTTGTATTTGTTAATTAATTTATTAAAACATACCTGTATCAGATTTAAACAAAACAGGAAAAGTGACCTCAATCCATGTATCATTCGTTCTTTCTATTTTCAATTGTCTATCAAAAATTAAAAAATTAAAAAGTAACTTAAATGAAAAAAATGGGCCTAAGGAATGAATTTGATTTTAATATTTAATTGGTCGGGTTCATGTGACTCAGAAGTTTTGTTATGAGCGTTAGCAAAACATTGCTAGCTGCAAACAGCAGCATAGTCTTATGAGCAGCAGGCCAGCAGCCCTCTCCAAGAGCAACAAACATACAATGAACATACAATATTTGTTGTATTATTTAGTGTTCAGGGGATGGAATATTTTGTCAATATGGCCAATCTTCTCATTTTTGGCGGTCCTTAAAAGGTATTTGGTCACTTTTGAAATGTCTTGGCCATGGGTGCTCTTGGAGAGGGCCTTGCAGTTGAAGCTGAGCCATGAGCCGAGCCCGCAGCAGCACTTGCTGGTCGGTGGAAGGAGAAGCAGGTAGGGAATGGTCCAGGCACACTGGCTTGCTGACCCACATCGTCGCTCTCTCCATGCACTTCATAATGTCCTGTTACTGCAAGGTCAACAGTTCTGAATTGACCCTCAATTGCAGGGAATATGGCCATATTGTTATCATGAGTGATGGAGAGACTGGAGTTTTGAACCTTTGAAAAAGTAGAGTGAGAGGTTTATGCAAAATGTAAGCTAGGCTATGTTTTGTGGTTAAAAGTAGAGTGCAATTTCACAGAACAGATTCTTTGTGAAAATGGAAAATCCTGCTTATCTTCTCCGTTGTCGTATCCTCCTCCTCCAGGGTGTCACACTTCACTCCTCGAAACAACACGTAAGCCTCCATGGCTCCTGGCCTGCTGCTCATAAGACTTTGCTGCTGCTTGCGGCTAGCAATGTTTTGCTAACACTCATTACAAAAACTTCTGAGTCACATAAACCCGACCAATTAAATATTAAAGTCAAATTCATTCCTGTGCCCATTTTTTTTTCATTTTGTATTTTTTGATCCAAGTCTAAAATTTAAATATGAAAAACCAGGCATTTTTTTTGTTTTTTGTGTCAGATTTAAAAACGAAAAACAAAATAAAATGTTGCTTCTTCATTTTTTAATTTTTGATTGACAGTTGAAAATAGAAAGAACGAATGATACATGGATTGACCTCTTGTGGTTAATGTGTCATTTTTTGAGTTCACAGCAGTTGAGATCAAGTTAGCATTCAGCTGCAGCTTAAAGGTTTTTGTTTTGTTTTGTTTTATCAGTGGACATGTTACTACATTGTCTGTATGACCCAAATACCACATACATTGTTGTTATGAATTTCTAACAATGACTAGTCTGACAATTAGTGAGATTAATGTTTGACTTTGCAACTGGAATACAGTCACCCGGGTGTGACATCATTCCAACTTCCGACTTTCGTTCTTTTGCATCATAACACTGGATTAAACTTTAATGCCCAAGTTAAGACAGCTGCAAACACAAGATGACCAAGTTCATTTCAATTCAGCGCCAATTCACAACAGTCATCTCAAGGCACTTTATCGAGTAAGCATTAAAATTTTACAAACATAAATAAAATAACAAAATCCTGATTCGTTGTCAGCCATACACAATCCAACTAATTGCAATTCATAATCTAATTAAGCCCAGTTAATTCCAATTCATTCCAATTTAGAATCCAGTTAATTTCAATTGAGTCCAAAATACCAATTTCACGTAATGCTAATAAAAGCCAAGGAACCCAACTGGTTGCATTGAATCTCCGCTGTGGTGCAATCTCCATCCTGAGCAAGCATGAGGTGACAATACAAGGGAGAAGGGAAAAAAAACATGATTTACAGAGCTGAAAAACCTCCAAAAGAACCAGAACCAGAACCAGGGAGGGCAGCCATCAGCCATCTGACCAGTTGGGGGTCTGACAGGACAGGAAAGAGAGACAATCATAATGACATATACATACAAGATGAGTATGCGCATGTCATCAGTGAATTTATCTCCAACTGCAAGTTTTATCAAACAAGAAAATAATTCTTGCAGGATCTTTCTGCTTCAAATCGATGTTCCTACGTCCTAAGGTATGGGAGTATTTTGGTCACCAGAGATTATTCCCCATTATATCCATTATAGCATGAAATGATGTCTTGATTAACGGGGTTTGTCTTTTCTCCCTCACATGACCAGAACCACGTTCTCGTCCTTCATTGCTTCATCTGTGAGGTGTTCTTGGCTGCCATAAACACTATCACAAAAGTGAAGTTTACTTTTCTTCTTTTGCTTATTGATCGTTTTCTGTCACCGCATGTTAGTGACACTTTTCTACATTATTTATTATTTTTATTAAACCTTTATTTCACCAGGAAAATCTCATTTAGATTAAAAATCTCGTTTGCAAGAGAATCCTGGCCAAGACTGGCAGCGGAACACAGAAGTTACAGACCATTCACAGAGAAAAAAAAAAGTTAACACTGTCATAAATAATCTAATTAAAAGATTCATCAATGAAAAACAGATGATTCTTTCTCAAAATCAGTAAGAGCAGCCTTAAAAACATTTAGTGACAACAGCACCTTTAGGTTCATGTATTTCTACAACTGGCTCCAAGAACGTAGAGCAGAAAACTGAAAAGATTTCTTTCCAAGTTCAGTTCGGACTTTAGACACCAAAAGTAAAAATAAGTTCTCACAATTTCAATTTTCAGACCTTCAGCTGTCGTAATGACTGGAAGATACTTACTTCCTAATCTCCCATTAGAAAACAGCATCACCTTGGATTTACCTGCATTTAAAACAAGCGTAAGGTGATAAATATTTGTCTGTAAAACGTTAAAAGCTGACTGTAATTGATTAAGAGCACTGTTAGGTGAGAGATCAGAACAATATAAAACAGTGTCATCAGCATAAAAATGAAATTTTGCATGAGGCACATTTGAATTAAGTCTATTTATATATATGATAAACAAAAGCGGTACCAGGACCGACCTCTGAGGAACACCATTGAGTATAAGGAGAGTAGAGGAAGCTAACCGACTTACATGAACACACTGAGATCTACTGGTCAAATAGTATCAAACCAACAAAGAGCTTGTTCAGACAAGCCAAAAGTGTGAAGCCTCTGTAATAAAACCTCATGATTAACTGCATCAAATGCTTTAGAAATATCGATAAAGAGGGCTGCACAGTGTTGCATATTATCCAAAAAATCAATAAAATCATTGACCTCTTTTAGTGCTGCTATGCATTTTCCTGAAACCAGACTGAGAATCTGATAGAATATTATTTAATGTACATATACATACTTTTGATGATATAAGACATACAATGTAAGACCAAATGATGTTACACAATGGCCTGAAGCTATGTGATCAGTATTTCTGAAAAACATGCCAAAATGGAATCATGACTTTTAGGTAATGAAGCTTCCTCACAAAGAAAAATAAACAAATTAATTAATTAAAAACAAAACAAAAAAAAATGTCAGAAGAACTCATTAAACGTTTAGCATTAAATGTTTTGTTGTCTCTTTTATTGTTTTTCCTAAATGTTGAATTTCTATGAGTTTCTGTTGGCTTTTAAAATGTTGTGTATTGAAGTTTGGATTTTGTAAATGATTTGTTTATCATAATTATTATTATTATTATCATTATTATTATTAGATATTGTGATTTTGATTCGGTTTTTGATATATTCACTTCTGGGCAGTAGTAGGCCTGCTTCCGTTATTTCCTATTAAATGCTCACAGATTTGCACGCTTTTCAAGTTTCATTTTCTCATAACGTCTGCATGCACAGACGCGCGATGGAAATCCAACCCCAGTTCTTTTTTTCTTTTCTTTTTTTTTCTCAGCTATTATTTCATCTTGGCATCAATAATGACAACTACAACCTGCAGTTATGCGCTGCAGTCATGTATTGTGGGCTTAAAAGAGCAGCGCGCATGGTCGCTCTACAAACTCTACGTGGTGCAGACAGAGTTCAAACGGAAAACAGCGAGGCTGAATTTCAAAACATGCAATTTCCACAGAGGTCCTGTTACATCACACGACTGTTTTCGCAGCTCCGACAAGAGTGCGCTCTGGTGTCACTGGGTTCACCAGTGGGCGAGGCTCCACGCAGACTGAAACGGTGCACAACCCCAGCAGCTCGGCGCATGAACCGGCCTGACCGCGGGGATGCGCCCACTGAGAAAGGGTTTCAAATGAAAGGGCTGGAGTGGAGGGGTGGGGGGAGGTTGCAGCGTCTACTTCCAAACTTCTCCGTCGCAATCGCCATATTGACAGGGGAGGCACGCTCTTCATCCTCGAATGACCCCAATGCTGAAACGAGAACATCCCGTTCCTGAGATATTAATAGTTCCCCTTGCGTCACCAAACTGTGGCGGGCCGCTCTGCTGGCACGCAATGGAGCTACAAACTGTGCCAGCAACACATTGTCCTGCAAAACAAACATAGTTATAAAACAGGTAGTCATCATTCTCCAGCAGCTGTGTTATTGCCACTTTTGAGAGTTACTCACGCTGTTATTAAGGTGGCGAGAGTCGACTGTCTTGACAACAAGTCAGTCAAGTGGAGCGCGCATTTACAGGGTTTTATGTGTAACGGGTGGGACGGTGAGTTTGTGTATAAACAAATGCTGCACAAAAGTATGCAGGCAACCCTCCGACCGGAGGACGAGAGGGGCTGAAAGGCAGAGCCTACAATGCACAATAAGCCATATGTTAACCCAGTCCCCTTCCCCCCAATCCTGGAGCCAAGTGAGGCAGGAGCTGAGCGCGCAGAGCCTGGCCCGCAAAGCTCCAACCAGGGGGAGGGTGGGAGGAGGGAAGAGAGGTGGGAGGAGAGTTTCTGTTGCTATGTTCACTGGGAGTCTCCTGTCTGGAGGATCTATGCGCAGTTGTGGGCTGACATGACAAGTTGTATGTAGGTCAACAACAGTGAAGCAACGAACGCTTGCCATAAGCACCCTGGCAATGTACGACAAGAGGTAAAAGCAAAACGAAGGGCCTTCACAATAAAAGCTCAAAAGGTCTTTAAGAATTGTAACAGACCTGCACGTTCGGGGAATAAATGTCTAGCATTTTCAGAACGTTTTAAATAACTACTAATTGTTCAAGTCTTGGCAGAATTTTTGATTCCTATGTTTAAATTTCCAGAATATAAGATGCCTACTTTTTGCATAGCGTGAAACTGCCAGAAAAGGGATTTTGTTCAAAGCCCTGTTTACAAGAGGATAGATCAGCTGAAAACACAAAAAATATTTCTATTTCCATTTTTAGATGGTTGCACATTGTATACCATGATGAACCAAATGATCCTCACACACACACTGATCTTCGCTGCAGTATTCATGCCAGGCCAGTAGATGACAGAGTAACTTTGTGAAGACACATCAAAGAAAACTGTCACGTGCATGCACATAAATGGATTCTCCAGAGAAGTATGCAGCATTTTCATTATGCAGGATGAATGTGAAGAAACTCATTACAATCAGCAGTACAGCAGTACACACAGACACCTCATTTAGACCTGGCACTGACATGCATCTTGAGAAATTTGATCCAGTTCTTAGTGTGTATGTGTGTGTTCACACTTGGCATTAAAATGTGTACTCAATTTGCCTTCAGTGATTCAAATCTGATCTTCCAGCTCTATAAGCAAATCATTTGTAGGGAGCAAAAGAAAAAAAAAGAAGCATAAATTGGAACTAAGATTAAGAAAATGCACAATTTTTTTCTTTTTCAAACATTATTCAGTAAGGGATATGTATAATGCAAAGCACATCAACAGTGCAAGGAAAGATCTGGAGTCTGTTTCAGGAAATTGGTTCAGAAGCAATGTAACTTAACCTCAAGCAAGAGGGTTCAGTTAAGCTGGTTTTGGAAACTGAGATAACTCGAATTCTGTTACTGTGTGCATGAGGATCTGTTACCATAGTCACAGACTATGTGGAAGTATGCCTGCTCCTGGCCAGGTTTAATTCACAGAGTCTGAGTTTCTTTATGTATCCTCCTTCATGAAGCTGAAATGAGTTTAGTTTTATCAGGGAATTAATAACATAACAGATTTTGGAGATGTCTGAACAATGACATGTCTTGTACATTGGGGAAAGTATATTGCACCACCTGGATGATTTTTTTTAAGAGCATTTGGTCTACTTTTTTTCTGCAGAGCTACATAACTTGTATACATGATCTTATCCTTCTGCACATCCCAAATAACACCAATTGTATGTCAGTACTTCACAAAATACACCTTGAGTTACTTGATTTTCTTAGCTGTTATTTATTTGTTAGTTTGCTTAACATGTGTTAGTTTGCTTAATTACAACAACAGGGATGGTGAACATGTCCTTTTATAAAGTGGACGGTAGAGCTGTGTGAAAAGCGGTCTTGCTCCTGAGCAGTCGTGGATGCAGCCACCTTACATTTCTGCAGAAAGCCAGGTGATTAAATAACATCTAATTCAGCCAGTGAAGAAGACAAGGGGGATCTTTTCTGTTTACTTGGCGTTGCCATGGTGAATCATGGTAATGGAGCTCCATTGATAATGTCATTGTATTGTCATGGTAACTCAGTCAACATAATCAGAGTTGAATGAACCAACCCTAAACCCCCGACATGACACCACAAACTCATAGTTTTTTAACGCAGAGTTTTCTCAACCTCCTTTCTGAAGCAGACAGTTATGTTTAGACTAAAATGTGGACCCAGTTGTCCCAGACTAACTTCAAATACTTCCTCGGGGAGCAGGATTTCGTTGGATGCATTTTCAGCATGAAAGTCCAGGAGAGACTTTTATTGATCCATCTTGGCATAAATAAGCTGCAAGCCTGCTTATCGTTGTGGGGTTGGAGTTGGAGATGCCATGATAGGCTTGCTTCAACGAACCCATGGTCATCTGGACAAAGGAGGCAGCACTGTGAGGATCATGTTCTTGGATTTTCTAGTTCATTTAACACCAACCAGTATGCTTTACTACATAGGAAACTCCAGAGGACAGAGGTGGATGCCTCCACAATCACCTGGATTACTGACTACCTGATAAACAGCCAGATGTTGCATGCTTCTATAAGTCTTATGTGGAGAGTGCAATCCTAGCTGCAGTCCTCTACAAAAAAACAACTCTCTAAAAATAGTCAAACCACGGTTGCAGTGGGGCTGAGTGGTTACAGCAGGTGGACTATGTATGAGGCTGTAGTCTCATGGTCACAAGTTTGTGTGTCTTTCCCCCTTCTCTGGCCTAGCATCTTGTTTATAAAAAAAAAAGCAAAAAGCAAATAAAGGCCACAAAATTTTGACTTACAATAGAAACAGGAAAATACATGTTGTTACAATAATACACCTTGTACTTGCTGAAATATTCTCATTTTGAATTAGCCATGTCGTTTTAGAGCAAGAATCTCAAGCCAAGTGGCTGGGGTTATCGGCAGGTCTGAATGGAGTCACACCACTGTAGTCTGCCATTGTTGTTGTTGCCCTGCTCGTGCATGGCTATTTCAAGTAAAACATAATGAGTGAGAACAGTCGTCATGATGTCATCGCTCTCAGTGCCTGTTTGGTCGGCACTGGTAATGGTTGTTTGTTCTAAGGATTACACTTTTGAACCAGCTTTCAAAACGCTGCATTGTTGTGGCCTCAAAACACTGTTGCCGTGTAAACAAAAGGCCAAACTGCAAGCAAAGTTTTCCATTTCATCCAAAAACTATTGCTGAGTCCCCGAGGCTTTTCACTTTTTAACTTCACTGTCGATTAGCCATAAAAAATAGGGTGGGTTTAGATATTGGGGTTAAATATTAAAAAAATACATGGTTACAAGGCAGCAGGTCATTGAACACTCCACTGCATTGAACACTGCACTATAAATCTTTACTTATAAAGGACTGCAAGCAAACAAGCAGTGACATATTGTGAATTCCCCAACCCTTAAGTGATGTTAGTTATGTTAAACCTGACCTTCATATCACCCTTTCCACACTCTGTCTGCTGTACAGCAAACCAGCACCACACCTCCACCCACAAGCTACATTTCAAGCTTTCACGTGAGATGATTCCAGTTAAAACGTGCAGAAGAAACACAGAAACCACGTGCTTGAGAGAAGTTGCAGTTGGAAATCAATCTCAAGCAAACTTACATGCTATCTCAAACACTTGTCTGCAACATGTTCTCTTATAAAGACTCTTTTCCTGAATAAGTCTGATTGTTATACAGGTTGATGTAGCTAAAGCTTGAGCTTGAATGTGATTATTTTCTTTACCTTGTAAGCAAAAATAAATAGCTATAGTGTGTTGATGTTTTAAATCAGAATTTGCAGCTGTATCATCTGGATTAGGTCAGCTTTGCCTCATGGAAAATGTACATTCTGTTAGTGTGATTAAATTATTGCATTAAAGGAAAATATTGTAATTTATTCACATAGATAAGAAAGCTGAAATTCTGGCAGAGATGGTGCCTACATTTAGTACCAACAATAACCTTGGGGATTCTGCTACAGTTCAGTGGTTTTGAATGTGCAACATGCATGTGGTGAGGTTGAAATTCTTAATGAACACCATGAGGACATGACTTCATGTGATTCAATTGTTAGTAGTCTTATTCGATTAAGTGCATTTCACATCCCTGAATTTCATTCCAAATCCATCAGACCACATTTACGGTTCTAACGCAGCCCAAAGGGTTTTTTTTTTTTTTTTGTAGCATGTCTCCAATATGAAGAAACTACATTAACCGTCTGGAGTTTGCCTCATCCTGACTCAATACAGTGAGTGTTTAGTCTTAGTTCAGGTCTCTAAAGATTTGGCTTCCCCCACTGCTTCAACCGATTACTTTAGTGCTATTTGCTTAGTCTCACCAACACCATCTGTGTTTCAGATCATCCAAGGCAGTTCTAATCACAGTCTCTGGCAAGAGCCTTAGATAATGACAATGTTGCTATGATCAGCAGGATTAGACAGTTACTTGTCGACTTGCTTTGACTTGGGCTTTTATGGTGTCTAAGACAGCCCGGACAATCAGTGGGAAGAGTAGAAACTCACTTGATTCTTTTGTCTTCGGCAATGGAATTTTCTTCAGCAAACAAGTGTTTCTGTTCTCGTGTCACAGTCAGCTGTAGAGCTCTGTCCCGTGACAGGCACACAAACACCATGATTAATGGAGTAATTGAATTATATAAGCCACAGCCGAAGCAGCTTTTAAAATGCTTGTGATGTGTATGCACGCTTGATGCTAGTCCTCAGCTCATCAGTGTCAATCAGTGATGCCTCATCGTAACTTTTCCAGATAAGGTGCAGCTTCCCGCGGGCGTCGTTTTTATTTTGAAACCCAAAATTTTTGGTCAGTTCCTGTTTTTTTTTTAGTTTGTTTGTTTGTTTTTTGAAAATGGAATGTTGCATACCTCATTCTGCTAAATTTTACCTCCTGTGTTTGTTCCTCACCTGTTTAGTGTTTAGCTGATTATCCCCTCTGTTCTGTTGCTGCCATGAACACCTGGTAGTAATCAGTCATAACTAACACCGTATATACATACTCCCCCAGTTTCTGGCCAGATTTTTTAAGTTCCTTTGTGACGAGCTTTCCAGCTGTTAGTGAATGCTCACCATCAGTGTAAATTTTTTTGCCTTGCCCAAATGTTGTTTGCCTTCAGATGTTGGACCCTAATCAGACACTATGACTGGTCCAGTCAGATTTTTGGCCACACCACAGCACTGAAACAGTTTTTGTGAGGGTCCTTAATGACATCTGCTCCAATACAGATTCTGGCAACATTTCAGCCTTGGTCTTATTGGATCTCAGTGCAGGGTCAACCATAACATCTTGCTAGACCAGTTGAAAAACTGGGTTGGACTTGCTGCTACAGCACTTACCTAGCCAGAGAGAATTTTATGTCTTTTGGTAACTGCAGATCTGAGGGAACAAAAATAATGTGTGACATTCCCCAAGGTTCCATCTCAAGGCCCTTTTTGTTCAACAACTATATGCTTCCACTCACTAAAATTACAACAACAAAAGAATAGAATATGTTACCATAACAATGCAGATGGCACACATATACAACCAGGAGACCACAATCCAGGAGACTATAATCCAATTCAAATATTGATCAAATCCACTGATCAAATTAAAGAGTGGATGTGCCAGAAATCTCTTCAGTTAAATAAAGACAAAACAGAAATAATAGTGTTTGGAGAGATTAAAGATTAAAAGTCAGCCAAGCAAAAAGTCTGGGTGTGGTTCTGGACTCAGACCTGAAGCCTATTATCACCCAAAGAACATATATCAGGGATTAAAGGACTAAATGTTTCAACATCACTTAGAAAAACTTGTCCATGCTTTTATCTTCAGGAGATTGGATTATTGTAACGCTGTTCTCACTTGTCTCCGAAAAAAAAGATGAAAGAAAGAAAAGAAAAATCCATCAAACAGCTGCAGTTAGTTCAGAACGCGACTGCCCAAGTCTTCACTAAGAACAAGGGAGTGAACCATTTCACTTCAATCCCTAGCACTTGACCCAGTCACAGAATAGATTTTAATATCCTGCTGTTGGTTTATGAAACTCTGAATGGTCTAGAAACAAACTACATCTCTGCTCTGTTATGAACCAACCAGAACCCTCAAGCTGTCAGGGTCAGGCTTGTTTTCAGAGTTAGAACCAAACATGGTGAGGCAGCGTTCAGCTTTTATACTCCTGACTTGTGGAACAAACTCCCAGAATGCATCAGGAGTACTGAAACTCTCAGCTGCTTTAAATACAATGGTTAATTCAAGGTTGTATAACACCTCGATAGCCAAAGTTAAATTTCTTTATAATACTTTTCATAACAAATAATATATTTTGCTAATCCAGTTTTCACTGTTCTGCCACTATATTATAAAACTAATAAGATTTTGACCCTTGAGTGCTGCACTGCTAGCATCATGTTTTTCACTTGTGCTGAAGAAAAATATACCTTGAGTATGTATATACTGTATATTCCCATATTTCATGTTTGAAAACTAAAATCAGTGCAAAAGCAGGATTGAAATGTTAGTATGACATTAATATTTGTGTGATATAGCCTTAAGCCATATTAATATGCAGCAAAGAAAAAAATCAAGGAATGCTAAAATGATATTTGAAAATAACAGAGCGACACAACTGCATCTTTTGTTCATTGTTTAAAATGTATCAGGCTTCATTGCATTTAACCCCCTGTCATAGAAAACACTGTATGGAAGTCAAGAACACTTGTGAGAACCAGCAAACTGCATTCACATCCAACTAAGAATACACCTGTAACCAATTCCTGTGGTAGCCTGGAGATACAATTCATGAGAGATTTCTTTTTTTTTCCCTCCTATATGTTTTTAAGCCCCAGAAGAACAACAAACTAATTTCAGCTCTGAGTGAACATATGAAAGTCAAAAATACAAGTTAAATCTCTACCATGCAAAAAACCAAAAACATATTTAAGCCTTAGGCACTTTGTGCAAAATGAAGAAACTTTTCCGGGTTCAGCCAAATCAAATTTTTAAATTCCATTTTCGATGCATCACCATGATCACTCTGAAAAAGATGTAGCAGGACCTGTCCAATCTGTTGTCAGCATGCAGTTTTAAAGCCAGCATATGTGAGGGTGTGGGATGCATTAGTGAACATAGCAGAGATAATCTGCACATCTGTGAACCACTATTGGTGCTAAAAGAAATATAAAGATTTTGGAGCAACAGTTGCTGCAGTCCAGATGACATGTTTTTCAGGAGGTAAAAGCCTTGATTATATTAGAGGAACAATGTCGAACCACATTCTACATATATTTGTAGAGTATCGCTCCATAGTAAAAACATCTGGATGCTTGGAATGTGGCTATGATTTGTGGCCTCAGATTTATTCAGAGAATAGTCTATTTCAGCTGAAATGATCCACACCTTTTGCTCTGTGTTAAGTATTCGGCAGATAAATGTCAGCACCTCTTTAGATCCTGACATTTAGATGTTAGTTGAGAGGAATCAAAGAGTCAGAGTTCATGCCCCCCACCTCCCCAACACACACTCACCCCTCCCCCCTAACACACAAGAGTGTTTATGAATGATTCAATAACAGTGTGGATTATAAAGATATGTGCAGCATTAACAGCAGCCTGTAGCTCTGATGAAGCAATGAAAATATTGACCGTTTTTGGCTCGTAATGCTCACTAATCCCGCTCCCAGCAGCTCTGTGCCTGAAGAGGGAATCAAACAACAACAGCAGCGGTTATTGATTTTGCTTGTTTGCATGCAGTTCTGACATTCATTTACATCTATTAAACTGCGGTCACGGTCTGACACAAAGACAGTTGTATCATGTGGCTTCAGTTCCTGGTGTGAAAGTGTGGATCAGCACTTCTGCGCTGTTTGTCTGTCTCACTGTCTGTTCCCATCTTGCATCTCCAGAGTGTTATTGCAGTGCATCTCAGTTCTTTCACTCGTCACTTCCATGTCGTTCAATTAGAAGGTGGAAGAAAGCATACTGGAAATAATTTTTTGAGTGTGAATCCAACATCTGGTTGTATGAATGTTGGCCGATAAGCTGATACTGGAAGTTTACGCAGCTGAGCGCAGGACTCAACTCCCCCTCTTTTTTTTTTTTTTTACTTCTACTTCTCTGTTTCCTGGGAAAGCACAGATACAGAACTCACAGACATTGAGGTTTATGAAGGCTGTGTGATCAAAGGAGGTATTTTCCACTCTTCACTTCTGTCAGTGTGACAGATTGCACTAGTCTGTGACAGATTGTGAAATAAATTCAGCAGTTTCAGTAACTTCCTTACAGGTTAAGAGAGCTGCTGTTTTACATCCTCACTGCAGCATATGGACTCTCTGGTAACCTCTGAGAGGGCCCCAGGTCGATGTTGGAAATTCCTTATGCCAGCATGTTCTCGGCAGAATAGAGATAAGTACACCGCCTATACGTTAGACTATAGGATTCATGGAATTCAATTCTCCTGGGAAAAGGGTTTCCAGGAACAGCTTTGCTATAGTGGTGTGTAATGAGCCAGTCTGCGGGGATAAGCAGACAGATGAGTGTGCAGAAGTCCTGTGAAACCCCTGTGAAACTGTCAGCCACAAACAGCCCAAAAGTCTGCCACACCTCCTTTTATCTACATCCCTAAAATCAATTTTGTGCTGACAGTAGAGTACAAAGCAACCACTGCCACAGGATTAGATGATTAGATTAGAAGCCACAATCTTTGCTTGTTCAAAAAATGTACTTTGAATCTGTCCAGGTTCTGTTTTTATCTCTTTACAAGGACAGGTTAAAGCAAGTCTGTGCTATTTTTGCTGACTTGCAGTCAGTGTAGCAAATCAAGTATGGGAAATTCTCAAATGATAATCCGTGTCTAACAGTAACTGACCATGTAGCTGAACTCAACAAAGTAATGTTTTACTGGATATAAAGTCTACTGGTATCCCATCCATCCTCCATCTGCTAAGTCCTGTGCAGGGACCTCTTGGAGCCTGTCCCAGGTCTGTCTGAGCAAAAGTTAGGGGTACACCCTGGACAGGTCACCATGCCAACACAAGGCCACATGTAGACAAACAACCACACACACACTCATTCCTACAGGTAATCTAGAATCACAAATTACCCTGACATGCATGTTTTTGGACTGGAGTACCAGTTATGTATTAAAATGTTTCAAACAATTTTTCCTAAATAGTAACTTGTCAGTAGCTCATATTTCACTGTTAGTTTTATTGAATTCAGAACTTTGGATCAAAACTCTTTGGTTTCTTCAAGTTAAAGACGTACATGTCAAGGGATAGGCTGTCAGAGCGGCCCAAAACCCTTGTGGACTGTGCTGATTGGTTTATGTTGTGAGCTGAAGATGACGTCTAATGTCTTAAGAGTATGAGTCATCTCTTTTCATTTAGCGTCATCATTGTAGATTACACAAACAGTTAACAGAAACACAGCAACCACCTTGTCTCCTCTGTTGTTTATCTTGACATTTTAGCTTGTTTTTCTTCTTTTATGTATTGGCAGTTCACAAACAGAGTGGTGCTCTACTTCAACCAGCTGGTAAGGAATGGTAGTTTATGTGTAGCTAGCTCTGTCATTGGCCACCTTGTGGCATCACTTCAGAGCCTAATGTATTGGGAAACAAAAACCCAAAATCTGACAACCAGTACCAGCAGTACCCATTAATCATTGCTTCAGCCAATCACCTATAGGGGAAGGGTTACCTCATTTTATATATATATA
>JBAMYA010000021.1:7066300-7076391 GCA_037176975.1 Arrhamphus sclerolepis | reverse complement strand
ATCTGTGACAACATTCAGAAGTTGCGTATTCTGCCTTCAGAGCTGCCTCTGCTCTGATTGGCCAGCTGAGTTTGAAAATGGCTGTTGCTCATTTTCAAGTTCAGTGATGCCAAAAAAACAACAAAAAAACACTTTTTTTTTCTTTTACAGTAATTCATCACCACAACACACACACCACATACAATGATTTAAAATGCTATGTGCTAGTAGATAGCATTAGCCACTGTAAAACTGATAACGCTACAACATAACTGGAAGTAAGACAAATAACCACAATGGTACAGTATATATTTTTGCAGTAGTGGGACGCAGTATTCATGGTTACTTGGTGTCTTTTCATGAAGTTATTCATGAAGTAGCAAATGTTCATTCTGTACACTATGTACTTTATTTTGGCAAAATCAGCAAATACTGGAGTACACAGTTTTGAAATCAGCCATAGTTGCTGATAAAAGTGCATTATGGGTGATGTTCAGTCAGCAGGCACAAGCAACAAGTAACAAAAGCAGTCCAAAACAGACTTTTTTCTTTAAAAAAAAAAAAGATTTAAACATAATCAAATCATTGTTCAAATGCTTGGTTAGGAAGTCAAAATTTAAAATACACAATGTTTGGGTGCACTCATTCAAGGGTGTCTTATCACTGGGCTAAGAATAAATATGTTGCTTACAAGAATTGCTTAAAGAACCCATGAAGAACAACAGATAACATAAATGTACATATCTGTTACATATCTTACATATTTCCATTTGAAAAAAAATATGCACAATTATGCAGTTTTATCAATTTACTTAAAGTTTACTTACAGTGTAAATAGTGGAGACAACAAGTATGTACATCAAGATGTCTTTTTTTTCCAAAAGTATTTCCTGGTGGTCTCCAGTTTTATGAGAATATCACACAAGACAAGCAAAAAAAGACCACAGACAGGACAGTAAAGGAGGATGGACTCCAGTCCTTTTAGACAACAGATGATGCTGTGAAGAAGCATCTATACACCCCAGATGTTGCTGTGTGTTTACTGTGTTACCTGGCAACAATGAATGGAATGTTGTCTCCTCAGTTGTTACAGTACTGAAAACACAAAACAACATTGTAATTAATGACGATTTTAGCTTCTTTTTTTCCTTAACTGCTTTTCATTGATTTGTGTGTTTTTGTCATTAATACATTTTTTTTTTTTTTTTACCAATACCATAAGAGCAAAGGCAAGAATTCGCTTTTTCTTTGGAGATTCATAAAGCATACTTCACCTCAGGCCTTTTGACGTTACTACTACAGCAAACAAAATCTTTTGGGGTGTGGACTGAACACTTTGTAACTTGGCAAACATTTTCCTCGCGCAAAATTGAATTTGTCCTTATGTACATAAATTTCTGTATGTTTATTTGGGAGCTGAAGATGGTAACCACGTACCCACTACGAGCACATGGGGGAGCAAGTCCATGCATGACCCATTTGTAAGAAACGTCTTAATGCAATTTCCTGTCAAGAAGTTCAGGTGAAGTCTTTGGTCTGTTGAGACAAATAAAATGTCCCTATGTGCTTAAAAAGTATCACACCTGTGATACGTAACCTCCTGCTGAACATGTAATAATATTTGCCCAACAGAATGCATGTTGTTATGGGCTGAGTGTGTTTGTGCTCCTCTGGTGTACTCAGGGACAGAACACACCTGTAGCAGCAAGGTCTCAGGTGAGGGTGCAGTCTGTTTCCTTAACAACCAGGACCAACACTGGCAGATCACCAGGTTAGAAACACGGGCCTTGCTCTGTAGTTAGTGTAGATCACTGCAGATCACCTTGATTTAAAATGGAAAAAAGAAGAAAAAACCAAAACATAAACAAAAGAACAAAACAAAACCACAGACACGCATGCTGCACATAAATCAAAGACATGGATGCCTTTAGTACTTTTGAACTACAAGTTTCTGCAGAACTCCTGTTCCGTACACTGAAATACCTGGCTCTCCCTGCCAGAGGTTGCGCCTATAAACACTTCACAGGAACCGAGAAGAGCCTCCACAGGTTACTTGTACAAAGAAACATGTCCTCTTCTTTGATTCAGATATCCTTTCAGAGAATAACATGTGGAAGTATTTTCACTTAAACCTGCCTTCCAGCTGTTGGCTTTATGCCATCTGGTGTGTGTGTGATGAAATTAGTCACACAAGCATTTACAAATTATCAAGTAAAACAAGTGAAGGTAAATTGAGTTTGATGTAAAGCAGGGGGCAAGAGTCACACACACTCCATGTCAGACACAGGGGACTGGCGCACCTTTTTTCTGCTTGAGTCTGCAGATTTGCTCTCATGGTCTTGACCTTTGAGACAATGCAACTTCTGAGACAACTAGAGGAAGAAGCACAAAGCAATGCTAACAATCACTCCTCAGTCAGAGCTGAGCACTTTCTCTTTGGCCATACAGGAGCTCCCTCTAGTGGCTGAAGTGGTTCAAAGCTTAACAGTTTGTCACGTGTGCTCTGCTGTAGATTATTTTGACCTTAGACCAGATTCACTTTACAATAAATTAATGATGAATAGCTCATAAAAAAATGCAGATGAATTTACTGAATTTAATTAGCATTGCACGTGTAAGCGTGCCTGCTGAATTTGTGCCAGTTTTATGATGCTTTATATATTATACCCATGGCATGTGAAATCTTAATTTCCTGATGTAATGCTGCTTTTTGAGCTCTAAAATTTCATACATGGTTTAACAAGTTGCAGCAAGCATTTTATGCCATTACAGTAATTTGGCATACGCTGTAATGTACGGCATTATCTCCTTTTGAAAACTTTGTAATATACCTGTTGTTCTGTTCCCATGTGCAAACCTGAACTTCACACATCATTTATACATATATTTGGTTTGCTTTTATTAAAATACAGAGGTAGTCATGCCTTTGTGATCTTCCCATGCTTTTTAAACAAATATTACTTCTCTAATTCTGCTCCATTCAGTCCTCCACCTTCTCTCACAGACAATTAATCTCTTCCACTGGCCAATGCAAAGCCACCAGCGGATGATAAAGCTCATTTGCGTCTGCTTACAAGGAGAAATTACGCATTATCCATTCTTAGAAGGAGACAACTAGACACATGGCTGAAAAGCAGGAGGGACAAAAAAACAAAACAAAACGGAAATCATCCATTTGTGATCTGTGTTTGTTGTTTGAGAATGTGACCAGAGAAAATCATCTGACCACAGCAGGTATATTTGCTTCTCTTACTTAGTGCATAGCATTGACAATACTATCAGGCTCTTTCTCAGACTGCCTATTTTCTCCTCACATGTATGGTTTCAAAGGCTTCTAGTTTCATGTGCTGCAATGTGTTACCATCAACCTCTGCTGCAGAAGAGAAGGCTTTTCTTGTCATTTTCTTTTTTCTTTTTATTATCTGCTCACTTTATTGTGATATTTAACCAAGATGACTGGCATACCTGGTTCTACTACACGTTTTCTGGGGAAAAAAAAGAAAGAAAGACATAATTAATTGTTTTCACGCATAAAGCAATTACATTTAGTGTCCAACAGAGGGAGTTGCTGGATATCTATTTTTTTCCTCATCATCCAAATAGCTCAGATTGCATCTTGAACTGTATTTTCAGTTAACATATAAATATAACCTCCTTTAAGTGATCTGATGTAAACTTGGAATAAGTTTAAATTCATATGCATGAATGTGGACATGATAGCACTTAAAAACATCATAATTTCCTCCAACCTTGACGCTTCGTAGATGCCACAATTCAATGGTGTGAACTGGATGTGAACATATTTGATCTAGAATTATACATTTTAGCGCTTTCTCTGGTTGTGTATTTGTTTTTTAATTCCAAGCTTTGCTCGGGCTTCCTTCTGCAGACCTTAATCATGCATGCTTGTTTGATTCATGATTTTTAATTGTTCGTGGAATGCCAGTGTGAATGTTTGTCTCTGTGACCCTGTGATGAACTGCTGACCTGTTCAGGGTGCACCCTCTCTCATGGCTGGGACAGACTCCAGGCCTCCATGACAATGAACAGGATGAAATCAGGATAGGAATAGATGGATAGATATGTCAGTCTCTGCTCTGATAGTGGAAGCTGGCCAAATGCAGTGTGATATTCAGAGTCATGATTAGTCACGTTCATGTTCTTTCATTCACATGCAACAAGTCATACTCTTAACAACTCTCAGTGTCAAGTTGTTTGTATCTGTATCACTTCTCTTGAAATAAATAACATTGAAATGTTATATACTGCACGCAAAACATGATATATTATTATCTGATCCTCACCGTTGAGACTACTTCATTTTTGTATGAATCTAATCAGACGTTGCGGTAGAAAGTGTGGAAGCTTGTGTTACTCCAAGAGAACTGGCCCTGAGTCGACTCAAAGTCTTGTTCACTGTGTGTTAATTCGGTCTTCGGCTCTGTCTGCATATCTGTTTGCACCCAACCGGGACACCGCTGTCTCCCCTGTCAGACACAATGAACCTCATCTGGTGGGACAACCTTTGGCTCTCCACTGCCTTACTTCAGTCTCGCAGCTTGCATGGTCTCTCTAAGCCTTTTTTAGGGTCGTGGTGTGCCAAAGTAGATTTACCTTCAATAACCATTTATTAAATCTCTATCCATTAGACTCCGAGGCTTCAAGAGCTGGCTGCATTAAGCCTGATTATGGGATGCCTGGCAGAGGAAAAGGGTCTATGTGTCAAGTGTGTCATCGAGTGATTTATATCCCTGGCTGGGATCTCTGTCTTGTCATTCGAGAGTAAGCCATGCAGTGGAGAGAGAAGCGCTCAGACCTGTATTGATGGTGATCCCTAGGCTTTAATTATTTTGTAGTGGAAGTTCAGAGCCTGCTGTCTTGTCTTAGCCCCTTGGCTCTCATGGGTTTCTGTCCAACGTTGCCACTCTTCAAGGATCCCTTTTGACTTCAGTTTTCAACATGGACCCTAAGGGTCAGAGTGGCACAGCAAAAAGGTCCTCCCTCAAACGCAGCACATCTGGCTCGCAGAAGGTAAGATGAAAAACACTTATCGGGAGCCAATGTCACATTCAACAGGCGATTTTATATTTAATTGCTGTTTCCGTCCTGCATTGTTTTAGTTTATCTGGGTAAAATTGTTTTTCAAGTTTGTTTTTTTTACCTTGAATTATCTATTAAACGTAATTTGTTTTGAGATTTTGTTTTTTAATTAATTCATGAACTAAAAGACAACTATGTGTTATCTTAGTTATGTTGTTTAGTATTTTATGTATCTAGGAAATGTACCGTTGTTCAGATTACTTGTGTTGCACAGCATGTCACATGACCACATAACTCTGAGCAGGCCGGAGCACATGGCGCCATTACATTTTAAAACCTTTCTGTTCAGCACACAGACAAGCAAGGCCTGGGAGAGCTGCTGTGTGCACATATTGTGCACTCTCAACCTTTTAAAAGTCACCATTAAGTGGTGTTTAACGCTGAGCCACTTTCTCCTGTACACAACTTTAATCCTTCGTAATGGCTCCACTGCAGATGACCATAGTCGTGACAGATTAAAGACTCATATCTTTCTAAACTCTGCTTCATGTGATTAACACATTCCCATCAACATTTTCTTGCAGGCATGGTTTAATTTTTTTTTTATTTATTTATTGATATTTCTTTCTGCTCCTTATCAATGAACAATATACGCTAGAGTGAGAGCACTCGTTCGCAGCTTTTGTGGATGCCTGCAAGAACATAGCAGAGGTGAGATGAGCGAGACCTTTCTTGTTTATACCCCAAAAGCTTAACATTTTTGAAAGCCTGCGTTTTCAAAATATAGATGGTCAGAAAACAAAGATGCTGGATGTTCCTCATAACCGAAAAACAACATCAAGCTAAATAACCCTACTCCTTACATATTTTAACCACACATATCAAATCTCTGATAATACAGTATGATGTTTTATTAACATTGAGCATTAGTTCATTTGTTTTTTAAAAAGGTTTTTGCCCTTTACAGCTATCAACAAAGTAAGCAGTGTAGTGTAGTTTTAATAATATTCAAGATGTAAAATATGAACTCACGACCAGCTTCTGAGACTAATGCTCACATTTAGCATATTGTCATACAGTCATTAATCATAGATCTAATCTCTATTTTTTTTAATCATGTTAATGTAATTTACAATAGTTTGTGGTATGAAGAGGGATTCATTTTTTTTTTTTATCAAATACATTTCAGAAAAAGGAGTAAAAATTTTGCATGTGTCAGAAAATGGGGGCAAAAATCACACTTTAACTAATGTTATGCTCCGGCACAATTAAATGCGTTCTGATGGTATTACCATGCTGCCATTAATGAAATTACCAAAGTGTTCAGCTCTGTGTCTCTTATACGGTGAAAACGGCTTTCTGCAAAATGATCAGAAAAAGGTCCATCTGGTCTAAAAAGACTCTGAAAGCAAAAAAAAAAAAAGAAAAAAGAAAAAGAGAAAATCCAAATAAGTTTTGTGCTCAAGCAAATCATTAACATTTTCATTTAAAACTGCAACCGGTATGCATTTGATTAATCTCTGGGTTTGCAAACTCATATGACTGTGCGTGATGTAAGAATTGGGCTCAGGTCAAATGAGGGCCAAAGATCTGTAAAAAGCTTTAGGGCTCAGGATCTGAAATTGAGGATAAAAGTTTAAGGCGGAGACACAGCAGACTCCTTTGTGTGAGGAAAGCACAAGAGAAATAAATGTAAAAATTAAAAACCCTTAAACATTAAATGATCAACATGGTTATATGATCAACAACCTCGGTTTGATCAAGAGCAAACCGAGGTTGTTGATCATCACATAAAAAGATGAAAGGAGGTCAAAGCAAATAGGTGAATTTAATTCTGTGGAGATGGCAAACATTTACTCCTTATGAAACTGCAAGTTCAAACAAGGTGGTTTACAGCTGGATGTAACAGTTTGCGCAAACAGATTTTTTAAGAGGTCATTTATCCCACAAACATAAAAATGAGCCCTTCTTTAAAAACTCACATAAAGGCGATTACTACTTTAAAAGCAAAAGATGCCATTAAAACGGACATGACATGAGAGGATCTGAGGAGGTGATCATGGTTCAGCGGGCAGAGTAGTCGTCCTCCAACAGGAATGTCGATCCACAGCGCCACTCTGCGTCAAAGAGTCCCCAGGCAAGAGCCCCCACATGAGAGTGATTTAAAGTAGCTTCAAAGTACAAACTATCTAACTAGAAGACAGAGAAAGCGCTCACAAAATACTTTTAGAAAATCAAAGAAAATCTCAGAAATGAAGGTTCGAGGTGACTCAGGAGTGATGGTGGACTTTATGATGATGTTTGATCATCATCAGAAGGAAACATCACCTATATCCTCATCTTGCAAACTGACAGGTATAGCAGCGGAAATGTCAATCCAAATTATTAAAAAAAAAAAAAAAAAAAAAAAGGGAGCAGGATTAAACATACAATGCATCCAGAAGGTATTCACAGTGAATTTAATTCCCCCCTCCCTTGGCTGCTTGAGGTCATCGTCCTGCTGAAGGATGAACCGCCTCCCCAGTCTGAGGTCAAGAGTGCTCTGGAGCAAGTTTTCATCAAGGAGGTCTCTGTACATTGCTGCATTCATCTTTCCCTCTATCCATTCTGCTCTCCCAGTTCCTGCCACTGAAAAACATCCCCAGAGCATGATACTGCTACCACCATGCTTCACTGTAGGGACGGTATTGGCCACATGATGAGCAGTGCCTGGTTTCTTCCAAACATGACACCTGGAATTAATGCCGAAGAGTTCAATCTTTGTCTCATCAGACCAGAGAAATTTATTTCTCATGGTCTTGAGAGTCCTTCAGGTGCCTTTTGGCAAACTTGAGGTGGGCTGCCATGTGCCTATTACTAAGAAGTGGTTTCCGTCTGGCCACTCTATTATACAGGCTTGATTGGTGGATTGCTGTGGACATGGTTGTCCTTCTGGAAGGTTTCTTCTCTCCACAGAGGAACCCTGGAGCTCTGATGGAGTGACCATCGGGTTCTTGGTCACATCCCTGACTAAGACCCTTTTCTGCCAATTGCCAGCCAGCTCTAGGAAGAGTTCTGGTGGTTCCAAACTTCTTTCATTTGCAGAAGATGGAGGTCACTGTGCTCACTGGGACCTTCAAAGCAGCAAATGTGCAGCAATTCTTAGAGACAATCCTGTCTCTAAGATCTACAGACCATTCCTTTGACTTCATGCTTGGTTTGTGCTCTGCCTGTCTGCACTATCAACTGTGAGATCTTACGTAGACAGGTGTGAGCCTTTCCAAATCATGTTTAATCACCTTCATTTACCACAGGTGAACTCCAATTAAGCTGTAGAAACATCTCAGGGATGGTCACTGGAAACAGGATGTACCTCAGCTTCATGGCAAAGTCTATGAATACTTACGTACATGTGATTTCTTAGGGTTTCTTTTTATTTTTAATAAATTTTATATTATATTTCACATTGTCAGTATGGGGTGTTGTGTGTAGAGTTTTGAGGTAAAAATGTATATTATTCATTTTGGAATAAGGCTGTAACAAAATGTGGACAAAATGAAGCACTGTGAATGCTCTGTACTTTCTATTTAACTTACATTTACTCAACACCTCTATAAAAACCTAAAACTGCCAGACAAAACTCTTTCATGTCATTTACATTTGAATCATTTAGAGTTATGAACCTACATGAAAATTACCTTTACCTTCTATTCACTTTCATTACAAAAATAGTTAATATTGCTTTTGCAAGATTTGCAGCTGCCCCTACCTTTAGTCCAATTCTTTGCTTTTACATTAATTTTTAATTCTTCTTTTTTTATCAGTCAGGATTTCCTTCAGGGAAAACAGGAAAAAAAATGGCAGCTTTAAAACATGTCTCATGACTCCCTCGACTCTTAGGGATAATCAGTGACATGTTGGACTCGTGATGGCTAACTGGATTTTCAAACTCAGGAGGACAATGAGTGCATTTATAAACAGGGTAGACTGAAAATGGTCCGCTCATTTTTAATGCAGTTTTGCCCGTCCAGAGCGGGGAACTTCAGCGCGTTGCTTTGTCAAAATAACTTCTCTGTAACAAGGGAAAGCTTGTGAAACACAGATTTATATCAACCATTGATAGCACGATATTTTTGCTTCTTTTCTGTCACAATACATCAAGCTCAAAGCGCATTGCCAGTTCGAAACAAAAGCAGAGTGATTGTTTGTTTATTATCTTTGACCAGACGTCACAAAAACCTTTCCAATCAATTTCACTGATGTGAGAATTGAGAGTTAAAAAAAAATATACCCAGACTTGAAGCAGCACATTAATTGAAATCAAGGTTAGACATAAACATGAAGAAATCCAGTAATTAGTATACATTCTCCGTATGACTTTTTGAGATGAATAGTGTAATTGTAGCTTCACTGGAACAAATTAGATGTGATCTAGTTGTTGCTAAGCTCTGGGTCAGGAGATCAGGACCATGTGATTCCCATACAAAAAGGAATGAATGTATGGCATACATGTGGCCTGTATGCGCCATATCTACAGTATCATTCAACTGTAGTGACAGAACTCGTGGAGAAAATGAAAAAAATAAATAAATGCACATGAAATCGGAGCGGTTATCTGTGTTAAAGCTTCATAACTATTCAGCCTTTGAAGGAAAAGCATAATTTCATCAGTACAGCTAATGAAATATATTTTTGCATCAGTTACTTAATCAACAAGATGGTATTTATGAATTTCCATTACGCAGAACTTGCCTTTTATTTGCAGCAATCATTTTCTTAGAAAAGCGTGGGCTTTGGAATGAATGTTGCTTTTTGTTCTGAGGCTTGGCCTAAGTCGTGTTAATTTGCTTGGTGTGACACAATCTGATCCTGCAGTGACTAATTCTTCAGGGTCTTTGCATGTAAGTGCTAAAAGGCAGCTTTTAACAAGAAAGCTGGTTGCTGACTGGATTTTAGTTTTAATTGCTGTAGTTAATGAGTTTAAGGAAGGTTAAATAACTGCGTCATTTCAGCCAAACCTTTCCGGAAATGCTTATTGTTTTGTTTGCTGATAATGAGCCATAGCTTCTGTGCTTTTTTTTTCTTCTTTTTTT
>JBAMYA010000021.1:7045575-7066200 GCA_037176975.1 Arrhamphus sclerolepis | reverse complement strand
TAGCTTCTGTGCTTTTTTTTCTTCTTTTTTTTCTTTTCTTTTCTTTTTTTTTATTGAAATGAAACAAACAAACAAAAAAAGTAGGAAAATTAGGGAACATTAGGCTTCTCACACAGTGTCTCAACATTCATCCGGCCCTGTGCTTTTCTGTCAGTTACGGTCACGCTCAAACTGCTGATTTCAACCATAAAAGGAGCACTTATCAAACCATTCACATGAGGAGGGTTTTAAGCAGATATGCACCACTTTGTGCTTGTTAACTCCATATCAGCCTCTTGCTCTGCTAATGCCCTCCTCTAAGTATTAAAGTCAATAAAAAGAATCAAAATGTGTCATATGTGGATTTTCTAAAGCCTACACATGTGCATTTTCTCCTTCATCAAGAGCATATTTGGACCAGGTTTCCATGTGACCCTGCACAGGAAAATGTGGGTATAGAAAATAGAGGGATGGATGGATGGATGGATGGATGGACTGAAAGCAACTTTAAGGGAATATTGAGTGGCTTAGCTTGTCTACTGAGCTTTCCTTTCTTCCATAAAAACATGGAGGCTGGAAACAGATTAGCTGCAATTAGCATTGAATGACCTTGCCCCCGACTGCACACCAGTCATGTCTTAACAAGGAGCCTTACAAAAGAATGCCTGCATCCAATTCTCTCAATTATGCAAATTAGGTTGAAATCAAAGTAGTCGGAGGGGGTGACAATTTTCTAATGAAAAGTTTGGGAGCCTCTGAACGAGACAGCAGAGCTTTTAGGTTAGACTCTGCTCCATATTCTCACACGAGCTAAGATCTTCCACACTGTGAAACGAACACAAAGAAAGGAGTTTCAACAAATTGGGAGATTAGGGGCCAGTTATCAAAGTAGATTTATTGTGCCTTGTTCAAGTGAAGGATGAAAATACCCTGTGGGCATGGAGAAGGGGTCATGGGACTCCCAAAAGGATTACCTTCAACTGGAGTCATGAGACTTGGGTGAACAAAGACCTTGCTCACATGCTCATCATATTAACTGGCCCTCATAAAGTGAAGAAGTTTCATGTCCTGTGGGATTCAATGAGAGCACTTGACTGGGAGCGCAGCACCAGAGGAGACCTCAGCTGGAGGAGCAACAAGCTCTCAGTGCTGTGTTCCGCAGCAGCACCACAGATAGGACTCTGAGGCTCCGGCTCGGGACTATGGGCAATTGTAAGTCTTTTGAAACTCAATTTCATCACTTTTATGACAGAATCGGTTGGGTATTACTTCATAACAATGGATGTGGTTTGAACCGTAGGCAACAGATGGTGATTTCAGGTGAAGCAAATGCGAACAAGCAGCGCTGCAGGAGCTCTGGATGCTTAATGATGCATCACTAAACTAGGAAGGAATTGTCAAGACAAGACAGAAAAAAAAAAATGGACTGAAAAGTACAAAAGGATAGTAATGCCTTTTTTTTCCAAAGGCATACACATTAAATAGGAAAGACGAAGAAGAAAAACAAGCTAATGCAACTGAAGGAGCTGAAAATAAAAGTTGTCGCATCCACTGCTTTGGCCAAATAAAGCCAATAGCAGATGATGGTTTTGAGGGGAAACAAAAGAAAATACTTCATAAAACTCAATTATTTTTTTTTTTTTAGATATTTAACTTATAGAAATGTAGAAATGATGCAGCTGAAATTAATTTAAATATTAAGTGTAACATAAAAGTATTCATAGCTGGTGCAAAACAGAAAACTTAATTTCCATGTTAAACATTGGATACTAAATGATCGTAGTTTATATTAATGCACAATGCTATGCTAGTTTTGCGAATGGAGGTCATACAAACACCCTCACACAGAGAGGAATGCGGAGGTTCAGGTCAATTATCTTAAAGCCGACAGTTCGCGGTGGTCTGTTGTTTTGCAGAGCATCTGCGCTGGCGGCTGAGGCCATTGGAGCAGACAGGCAGGAAGAGAACAGTGACTGTACTGTGTGAGGAGCACTTGTGACAGTCACAAGACCCCAGTGGAGTTCATGCATGGTCTTTAATTTACACTCTTATGACTCCAGGCTTGTAGTTAAAGCTTGGACAGAGAACTTTTAAGATAACAATGCCGTTAAAAATTTTAATTCTGTTTCAGCTTTACTTATTGCCGATTCTTTCGGAAAGCTGTGCTTCTAGTGATTCACTTTTAATTGGGCTGCCACTGTCAACAAAGGCCCTCAGAGTAAAATTTGCTTTGTTTTCGGGGTGTTTTTGCCAAGCACTGGAAGAGGATCAGACAGCAATCAGAGGAGGACTTACACAGTGCTTTTTGTCTGATGACTCCAGAGCTGTCAGTCAGCATCACCTGCTTTGTAACAAACTCAGAAATAACACAGCACACTTGACCTCAGGGTGTGATATGCATGTGTTCGATGTGCTTTACCAGAGAATTCTCCATTTCCAGTCTTGAATCAAAATGCACTCTCGTCATCTTTTCTGGCCAAGACTACTACAGTTTTGATAGTGAAACTTGGATTCAGACATCAGTGAAGTTTGATCCTGCAGTGTTGGTCTGACAGGATGTATTATGACCCTAACACTTGTGTGACATTTTCTCTTCACAGGCACAGAGAGCTTGGATTGAGAGAACATTTCTCAAAAGAGAGTGTGTTCACATATTTCCTGGCAAGGACCCCACCAGGTAAATGTAGTCTTCAAATTTTGCTTTAAATGGTTACCACTTGTAGTATACACATCACAGAAGAGAAATTTGTTTGTTCTGGATGTAGTGTGGACAACTTTTACCTGTACACGTAGGAGGAAGACTTCAGCCCAATATTCAGTTTTCTCTCTCAATAAATGATTGCTCCATATTGTGTTTATTAATTTCATAAATGATCAGGCTTTCATCCTGACAAAAGCAGCTATTTTAGTCTCATCAGACACGGTTACTACCCCAGACTACATGTTGCTGACAGCAGTCAGGCAGGCGCCCATTGACCAAATATGGATACAAGTGAAAGACTTAAACAGTGGGTTTTCTTTCACGTGGAGCCGCAGTTACTATCCTGAATGATCTTTCTACTGTAGATGTGCCTGTGGTCAGCTGGTGACGCAGCATGTGGCCATCCCTCCTGGAGCCAGCTCGCTAGAGGAAGCAGCCCCGCTGGTGCAGATTGACACTCCAAACGACAAATGGAGTGTGATAAAGCACACGAGGACGTACCCAACGGACTCCTTCGGAATTATCGAGTTCCAGGGAGGAGGGTTCATGAACAAGGCCATGGTGAGTCCCATCCCGGTCCTGCACTGAATCACAACGGCACTAGAGTGGACACGGGTTTTCCCCACATCTGACCTACAGTTTGAAACAAATAGATGTGAACATTAACCAGGCAGAGCGAAGTGTTGATTTGAAATGCTTTTATTTTGCAGTACATTCGGGTTTCGTATGACACTAAGCCTGACAACCTCCTGCATTTGATGGTGAAGGATTGGCAGCTGGAGCTGCCCACCTTGCTCATCTCTGTTCACGGAGGTCTCCAGAACTTTGACCTCCAGCCCAAACTCAAGCAAGTGTTTGGGAAAGGCCTGATCAAAGCGGCCGTCACCACAGGAGCGTGGATCTTCACGGGTGGTGTCAACACAGGTAGGACATAAAGTTCAGGGTAATGCTTTTAATGTTCACTTAGCAAATATCAGCTTGTGACATTAGAAGATTGTCTTTGCTCTAAATTGTCATTACATAACACCGCTTCTGTAATTTCCTGGGGGGAGATTTGACCAACCCATTGTCACAGGTTTAAGCTCTTTAATTAGAGGGTTTTTTTTTGGGTGGATTTTGCATGAATTTGACAGTATGAGTATGGTCATGGCTTGATTCCATTAGGAATCTGAAAAAGCTATTATTCATAATACTCCATTTCTTAAATTACAACATAGGAGTCATTCGTCATGTTGGAGATGCCTTAAAGGACCATTCCTCCAAGTCACGAGGAAAAGTGTGCGCAATAGGAATTGCTCCATGGGGGATCTTGGAGAATAAAGAGGATCTCATTGGAAAAGATGTAAGAATGTCTTCTTCTTTCTGTCTGCATTTTTTTAGTTTCACACATATATTTCCCTTGTAAAAAGTTTACTCTCTTTTCTTCACCTTTTTTCCAGGTAACCAGACCATATCAGACCATGGCAAACCCACTGAGCAAGCTGGCGGTGCTCAACAACAGCCACTCTCACTTCATCCTCACCGACAATGGAACCTGCGGGAAGTACGGCTCTGAGGTCAAGTTCCGCCGGCTGCTGGAGAAGCACATCTCTTTGCAGAAGATAAATACTCGTAGGTCACACAGAGGTCTGCAGATGCCATTTAACATATACCATCCTGCGGGGATGTGTGTGAGACCGAATCTTGTTGAACAAGTGGATGGAGAGCTCCTCTGTGACCCGTGGGCTTCCCTTTGTCATCCTATGCCTGGAGCTCAGATAAGGCAGGGACAGCAAAGGGATGCTCAGCTGTCACCACTGACTTCACTCCCTCCTTCCTCGAGTTTGGGTGTTCACACATTGTATTTCTGCTTCATCATTTCATTTTCAAACTTCTATCATTTCAAACGTGCAGCTTCCAGGGATAAATGCGCATGCAGAGGGACTGACTTTGTCTTCCTGTGCGTTCCAGGTTTGGGTCAGGGGGTTCCTCTGGTTTGCTTGATAGTGGAGGGAGGTCCCAACGTCATCTCCATTGCCCTTGAGAGCCTGAGGGACGAGCCTCCCATCCCAGTGGTGGTGTGTGACGGCAGCGGCCGCGCTTCTGACATCATATCTTTTGCACACAAGTTCTCAGAGGATGGAGGGTGAGAGCTTAGATCGTGTGTATGTTACTATAATATATTCCTCTGATTATAAAAAAAAGACAAAATATAATTTCTAAATCTTCTCCACCAGACTCGTTAATGATGACGTCAGAGACCAACTTTTAGTTACTATTCAAAAGACATTCAATTACAGCAAAAGCCAGTCTCAGCAGATCCTGCTCATGGTGATGGAGTGCATGAAGAAAAGAGAACTGGTGAGTACGGAGAAGGTGTTAATATCATCATGTAACATGTGTTTGAAGTGATCAAATAAACATTCTTGAGTTGTGAAGCATCATGTCTCCATTGTCATTCATTCATTCATTCCACTCATCTGTGCATCTCTGTTAACATCCTGAATAAAAATAAACCAAACCACCTGGTTGTCATTTCTCCTTTAGTAGGCCATCACTAACCTATTTGTATGCCTGGAAATACACAAATTCCATATGTAAGAAATCTTTACTTTTATGTGGAAAAAAAACAAAATAAAATACAGCGCTGACCCTGTACAAGACTCTCCACAGACAGCTGTTTAATCCCACATCTGAGAGTCAAGTGTTTGCTGAATATTTTAAGTAGTGGCACCATTTAACAACTCCAGCAGATTCCTCAAAAGTGATGTGATAAACACTTCATAATATCATCCCATGTAATCTCTGTCCTCCATACATTTGGATGTGAAAGGTCAGTCATTCTGTCACCTGCTTAGTGGATGCTCTTACCTCATATATTCACAGAAATCATGCCACACACAGATGGAGCACAGTTTCTGTCTCACTAATCCGAAAACCGGACACGCTCCTCTGGCTTTCACTCTGCAGAGAGCTATCACAACTCTGCACTCTCAATCCCTGATATTTTAGACCACATAATGCTCCAACAGACCCAGATAAGCAACTTAAACAGCTTTTCAAAGATCATATCACTCTTCCTTTTCTTTTTTTTAAATTTATTTATTTAATTAATTATTTTTATACCATTTTTTTTCTGCTTCCCAATCAGAGTAATGTAGCAGCATGTTTAAGCTTTTTAAACACAACTAAAAAGACCCAAGTGCAGTGACTGATCTGCAGGTGAATCACCCCGCAGTCTCGTCCAAACATAATCCTCTCATCCTAAGTGCATTTCAAGTGAACAGCTGGTTTAGACAAATAAAAAAAAAACACACACACACATTTAGAGAGGCTGAAAATTATTTAAACACGTGACACCACGTTTAATAGTATTATGAAGTCTCTCTATTAATAAAATGACGAAACAAACAGCTCATTGTGCTGAAAGAGTAGAAAAACATTTTAGAGTTCAAACTGATGGGGTGTGAGGATTATTAACACGTCAACAGGCCGGCTCTGGAATCTCTGGAGCTGCGCCACACATTCATACCAACCTAATCTATTCCACCATGGATGCACATGTGACAGACTCGCCAGCGTGATTTCATTTGATATAGTTGACTCTATGCATGGCATGTGCTATCGCTTTTGTCTGATGAGCAAACTGGCCAGTTGTGCTCATAAGGTCAGCAACAAGGTTCTGAAGTGAGAGGTCTCTCTAGTTTATGTGGAGCAACATTCCTGCCACAAAATAACCAGCTTATTCATCAATCCAATCATCCATGAATTAATTAATTCATATAGCATGTTGTTAGGAACTTCAACACTTAAGGTATATAATATCACTGCGTTACCCTCACACATGCAACCAGTTCTCTTCTTTTTCTTCTCGCATGTAGATCACAGTGTTTCGTATGGGGTCCGAAGGCCAACAAGACATTGAAATGGCCATACTTACTGCCCTGTTAAAAGGTATTGCCAAACATGGTGGAGGTTCTATCAAGTTGTGTCCAATTTGCTGCTTTTGGCACCAGAAAAACAGAGATGAAATCACAGGGCTATCATGGCATTTACATTTGTTACCCAAGTCTTGTATCTTTCATTAGGATAATCATACAAAGTAGACATCCAGCAGCACAAAGGAATGACTGAAAAGCAATAGGTGGACTGTTTTAAAATGTTTAAAAGCAATCAGGACTGAAATCCCACACTAGGGAAATGAAGTCTGTCAATATAAGATTTCTCAGTATTGAAATGAAAGAAGTGAAATTTAGTTGGTTAGGGTTAGAGTTTGTTGTTGTGACTCCAACCAGAGCTTTAGTATCTTTTATTGTTTCACTACGTAATAGCCTTTTGAATAATTGTGTTGTTGAATAATTTTCTAAATATATTTTAAAGATTTTAATTTGTTATTTTCTCTCACTGAGTGCTGCGTCTGGCCTTCCTCTCCACTGTTCACCCTCTGTTTCTGCAGGAACAAATGCGTCAGCATCTGACCAGCTCAGTTTGGCTCTGGCTTGGAACAGAGTGGACATTGCCCGCAATCACATCTTTGTTTATGGGCACAATTTACCGGTGAGTTCTCACAAATTAATCCAGTCAAACGTTGTGAAACTGCTAAAACAGCACATGACGCATGTTATCTGTGACTGAAGGAAAGAATACGCTTCAGGAAAGTTAGAGCTCAAAAAATGTGTTTTTCTTGTTATTAAATTCCCTCGGAATGTGTGAACGTCAGTCAGGATGATGCATTTGTTTTCAAAATTCCTCTGCTGAGAAATACAATTTATACAAGCGTAAAAAGCAAAAGCCTTGACGGCTTAGGGGAAATGTATAAATGATGTTTGTTCATGAATAAAAATAACTAAAAGTATTTTAATAAGCTCAATTAAGAGGACAGAGCAGATGAAAAGAAAAAAAAGAAAACACAAACCGGTGTGATCTCACTATTGTCTTCAAAAATCAAATTTGGTTGTAAATTATTATTAAAAGTGTGCTACATCCATAGAGTATGAGGTAGAGGACAAAACTATCTTGTGCAAGTAGAGCTGTGTATCTCAAATACAAATATAGAAGTGGGGAAAAAAGAGTGAAATGAACAGGAGCCACTTCTTCTTTTGTTTCCGCTTGGTCAGCCTGCTGGAGCGATTGCCAACACGACGACCTCTGGAGCCCCAGCTCAGGAAAAACCAAAGAGTCCTGCCAGCGCTCCACGCGGCAAGGCTCGAGGAAAGAAAGGAAAGGGGAAGGGAAAGGCAAAACCTGAACCTCCAGAAGAAACGGATCCTAGGAAGCTGGAGCTGATTCGTTGGGTGAGAACAATCTTTTCAGGTGGAGGTTGGAGGGAATAGAGTGGAAACGTACGGAGGAATTTTGTCTCATAAATGTACCTTTCTCTCAGGTGAACTCTCTGGAGCAGGCTATGATGGACGCTCTGGTGCTGGACAGAGTGGACTTTGTCAAGCTTCTGCTTGAAAATGGGGTCAACATTCACCACTTCCTCACCATTCCTAGACTGGAGGAATTATACAACACAGTGGGTCCAAGGAAGAATTAAGCAGACAAAAAGCAACTCTGAGCGTTATGAGGGACCACTGCTACTGGAGTGGTGGACAAAAAGAACAGTAAGAAAGGGAAGACATGCACCACTAACTGTGCTCTGTCACTTCTTTTTTTCTCAGAAACTTGGCCCTGCAAATACCCTTCATCCTGTGGTTAGGGACGTCAAAAAGGTGAGAAGATAAACCCTGTAATTTTAAACGTGCAGCTTCTATCATTTTCTCATATTTTAGGTTTTATATCACATTGAGACATTCGGTATCTTATAAATGACCTGTGATTCTGCAGGGAAACCTTCCCCCAGATTATCAGATCACTTTGATTGACATTGGTCTGGTGCTGGAATACCTCATGGGTGGAGCTTACAGGAGCAATTACACAAGGAAGGCTTTCCGCAACCTGTACAATAATCTATATGGACTAAAGAGGGTATGCATAGGTGAAAGAAAAATAAATTACAATGAGTTACAAACATTTGATATTGAATCCAGTAATCTGGTCTCTTCTTGCAGCCCAAAGCTTTAAAGCTCCTGGGAATGGAGGTAGGATTTACCTCTCACAACAACATACTTTCAATTAACTCTGTTGACCAAACCACTGCTGTAAAATAACAATTTTTATTCTTTGCTTTCTGTCAGGATGATGAACCAAGACCAAAAGGAAAGAAAAAGGCAAAAAAGAAGAAAGAGGAGGAGGTGGAAATTGATGTGGATGACCCTGAGGTTTGCCGATTCAAGTATCCCTTCCATGAGCTGATGCTGTGGGCAGTTCTGCTGAAGCGCCAGAGGATGGCGCTGTTCCTCTGGCAACGTGGAGAGGAGGCAATGGCAAAGGCACTGGTGGCTTGTAAACTGTACAAGGCCATGGCACACGAGTGCTCAGAGAGTGAGCTGGTGGATGACATCTCCCAGGACCTGGAGAACAACTCCAAGTGAGTGCTAAAGCAAAACACAGCCACATAAAACACACAACTTTCGATTCAATTTGTCTGTGTTTTGTAAAAGTAGCTGCTGTTATGCCCATTCCACAGAGAGTTTGGCCAGCTGGCTTACGAGCTGTTGGACCAGTCCTACAAGCACGATGAACAGGTGGCAATGAAACTCCTAACATATGAGCTGGTTAACTGGAGCAACTCCACCTGTCTGAAGCTGGCAGTGGCTGCAAAGCAACGGGACTTCATCGCCCACACCTGCAGCCAGATGCTGCTCACCGATATGTGGATGGGAAGCTTAAGAATCGGAAAAAACCCTGGCCTTAAGGTTAATGCAGAAGATAATGTTTGTAATGAAGCAATCACCACCTACATGTCACAATTTGAATAAAAAATGACGTACAACCTTTTATATATCTCACCTAGGTTATTCTGGGAATCATATTTCCACTTTTTATTCTGCTGTTGGATTTCCGTATTGGAGATGATGCTTCCTTTCAAACACCGGGAGGCAAAGAAGAGAGAAAAGACAAGGACGAAGATACAAAATCCAGCAAGGTCACGGTTCATGCTGACACATTTCTTTCCACTAATCCTTGCAGTGAAAGATGACAAGCTGAGAGTTTGCTGTTGTGATTTTGTAGGATCCCAACATGGATGCAACTTCCCGAAAGGGTGATGAGGAGGAAGGTAGCACCAAAGTCCGGAAAATTCCCATTGGCAAAAGGTTCTTTGAGTTTTACGATGCACCCTTCACCAAATTCTGGTTCAACACTGTAAGTGTTATAATTCAACAATAGAATGATAATAGAATAATTCAATTATTTAATCATTTATACCAGCATATATCACAAACGGAACTGATCCAATGGCCTTGTTCTTCTGCCAGATTTGCTATCTGTGTTATTTGATGGTGTATAACTACATTATCCTGGTGAAAATGGAACGATGGCCATCCTTACAAGAGTGGACCGTCATAGCATACATCCTCACTCTCGGTACTGAAAAAGTCCGACAGGTAAAAGGTGCAACTGTGACACCCTCAGCAGAGAGACAATATCTTACTGGATGTTAATAACCTGTGATTTTAAACTCTTATAAACTCTGTTGTTTAGATTCTGATGTCAGAGCCAGGGAAGCTGAAGCAGAAGATAAGTGTGTGGATGGAGGACTACTGGAACATCACGGACCTGGTAGCCATCTGCACCTTCCTCCTGGGGCTGATGCTACGGCTGCAGCCAGAACCGTATATGGGCTACGGCAGGGTCATCTACTGTATAGACATCATCTTCTGGTACATCCGAGTTCTCGACATCTTTGGAGTAAACAAATATCTGGGACCCTACGTGATGATGATAGGGAAGATGGTAAAGGCAGTTATATCATGAAAACATTTCACCTCAGACATGAAAAGCACGCACGGAGCTCAAATGTTGCAACGCAATGGCTTCTTTTCTTACAGATGATCGATATGATGTACTTTGTAGTGATCATGCTCGTGGTGCTGATGAGCTTCGGGGTGGCCAGGCAAGCCATTCTTCACCCTGATGAGGAGCCGACGTGGCGCCTGGCCAGAAACATTTTCTACATGCCCTACTGGATGATCTATGGAGAGGTTTTTGCAGACTCGATAGACCGTAAGACTAGAATTCATAGTAAGATTCTGTTTCCTGATTCTGGGCAGATGATCGGTGTTTCATTAATTGCCATGTCTTCTATTTTTATTGTTCAACAAAAACATGCTACACTGTAAAAAAAAAGGAAAAAAAGAAAGAAAAGTTAATATCCTTTCTTCTTTTGCTGGCACATTTGAATTGAAATGAACATAATTTATTAGTTTTTTTTAATCCCCAAAGAGAAATTAACATGTTGTAGTATAAAAAAAAAACCAAAAACTTTTTTTCAGCTGCTCCTGTTAGGGGTCGCCACAGCGGTTCAATGTGAGCCGCATGATTGATCCGGCACAAGTTTTACGCTGGGTACCCTTCCTGAAGCAACCGGGAATCGAATCCGGACCTCCCACGTGGTAGGCGAGAGTTCTACCACTGAGACAGAAAAAAAGTCAAATAAAACAAATAAAATTAGTTTAAAAAATACTGTCAATGTCAGTAAATAAATTAATAAGCAAGCATATAAATGAATTTTAAAATGAAAAATATACTGTTATTACAAATGAGTTATTTGTAATAACCTACATGGCAGTAATGTTTCATCGAGGAGGAACAGAACAGGAATCAAATATCTCCTCATTCATGATCATCTGCCTTTGAGTGTTCATTTCCTGTAACTGACGCTTCTGTCAGGATGAAGGCATAAATGAAAACTAAACTAAATCCATTTTAAATTCCTAAATTAGTAATGTTATGGCATGTTCAATTCCGGTTAAAATTCTAATTTTAAATTTCAATAAAATATTTACATGATTAAAGAACATTTTAATTTTGAATTGCACAGCTGCTAGCTATCAAATGTTGAAACAGAGAAATATGTTGTTGTTTTTTTTGTTTTGTTGAAAACTATCTGCTCATTTTGAATTTGATGCTAGCAACACATCTTTAAAAACACTGAAACAGATGTACAAAAAAACAACTTTAAAAGTAATATTAAGTCCATTCAAAAGAGAGTCTGAATGCACAGCAATGAGGATGAAATCCAACACGTAAAGGCTGTAATATTCAGGTTATCTGACTGCTCTCCATTAAAAGACTTTCAGCATGCTGGAAATATAAGTTTAAAATTCACCAAGTACAGAAAAAAATATAAAGAAATCAGGGAAGGCCACCACCGCCTTTGAGATCTACAAAGCACATTTCATATGGACTGAGTTGAAGAGGAAGAACTGTCCTGTAATCTAAAGAATGATTTTTTTATTATTATTTATTTTTTGCAACATATAGAAGTGTATCTGTGTAGGAGGGGGATGCTATGCTGTCTCCAGATGAATGGAAAACTACAGAATCTAGTCCTGACCTCCCAGTACAACTCAACCTCTGTTAATCTGCACAGTGAAAATTAAAACCAAGATTTCAGGATTTTATTCTAGAATCACAGGGCCTACCTGAAGTGTGACATCACCAGGAACATGTGGAAACCTCCTAGAATTCTTAATACTGGTAGTCTTCATTGATCTTTTCCCTAACTGCACAGGAATTGGTTGCCCCTACTCTGGAGAAGCATAATCCAACAATGCAAATAACCCTCTGGTTGAATAATTCAGTTCACACTCTCACTGGTGAGACAGAAATTACCTGTCAACTCTGGGTCAAATGTAGCTACACCCTAAGCACTATGAGCAATCTTAACGTTAACATTTGAGACCCAAAAGAAAATGCAGGCATTTCGAGAGCTCCAGTCATGTGACAATCATTTGGGCAAAGCAGTCAGATAGTTGTCATAGTTACAGAACAGGAAATACGACTTTAAAAGCATATGATAACACATTCCACTTAAACACAAACTTCACAAATTCGTATAAAGTCCCATTTTTGCCACAACTGAATTGAAAAGAGATGTTAGGACAGAACTGGGGTGGATAAGAACTCTCAGAAGCAGCTAAAAGTCAATGAGACCTCCAATTCAGGATAGTTGTCATGGCAACAGAGTAAGTGGGGGTAATCCAAAATGGAAGCCAAGTTAACGTGGCTGCTTAAATCCACAGTGTGAGGGACAATCGACAACACAGCGCTTTTCAGTCTTACAGATTTCACGGCAGTTTTCTTCTAAATCAGTTGCTGCCTCTGCTGGTTAATGCATGTAGCCAGATTTAAAAAGATGAAGAAAACTGTCACTCATGGTCTGACAATCATTGCTGGTACCTCCACTGGACAGCCAGAGCAGATCAAAAATAAGGTTTTCTTGTTTTGTTTTGTTTTGTTTTTTACATACTACTGAGTATCGTGTAACCCACATGCCAAAACTACATATTTTCTTTTCAATTTCAGCTGCCCATAGAAGAGACAGGTGACTTTTCATGAGCCTGACATGGGTAATTTACATCTGTGCAGGCACCATTAAGAAACGATTAATATAGAAAATATATTTCATTTTTCTGCTGAGGGAAGACTTTGTCTGTTACAGAAAGACAGCATCAAACACCCACAACATAGGTGATGCTACAGCTCATATTCTCAAATTCTGCATCAAATGAATTCCTTGTATTCTTAAAACATCAACAGTCAGGATGCTCAACTCTCAAAGTTAGAAAGTGTTTTTAAAGTAGGAGGTGAAACAAGATAGAGGCATAAATGCCCCTATGCCAACTCTTTGGAAAAATGTTGCCAGCATCAAATTCAAAATAAAAATGTGTTGGTGGGGTGTGGTTTAACACACCAACATAATAACATTAATTATAATGATTACTCAGTTTCAGCATTTTATAGGTTGCATTTTGTGTGGTTGTCAGGTACGTGATGTGATGTGTAAATTATTTGTCAATGAATGCATTCTGTTTTTTATGCAGCATTACAAAGGCTAAGTCCACACTTTTATGGACATTAGCTGCACTTTGACAGAAAAGCTATCTCCGTTTATTCTAACGCTTTCTCCATGTTTCTGTGGGACTGCCCTCCTCTGGGATTTTACCAGTCTATGCAATGGAAATCAATCGTAAGTAAAGGATGTCTTTCTAATCAATTTGTTTACTCTTTGTCAGAAAAAAAAAAAAAAAAAAAACTTTAATTAACATCTACTCTTTCTGCAGCTCCATGTGGGGAACATTTATACGATGAGGATGGAAAGAAACTTCCTCCATGTATTCCTGGAGCCTGGCTAACACCAGCTATCATGGCCTGTTACCTGCTCGTGGCAAACATTCTTCTGGTCAACTTGCTCATTGCAGTCTTCAAGTAAGTGAAAGCTCCCGAGTCTGCCTGTTCTACCACTCCGAAGGAAACATCTAGTGAGAGTTTGTCATCATCTTTGCCTCTCCGCCCTCACAGCAACACCTTCTTTGAAGTCAAGTCAATTTCCAACCAAGTGTGGAAGTTTCAAAGATACCAGCTGATCATGACTTTCCATGACCGCCCAATTCTGCCTCCACCTCTCATCATCCTCAGCCACCTCTACATCCTCTTCAGCAGGCTCTTTCGACGCTGTGTGAAGAAAAAACAGGAAGGAGAGCTGGATGAGAAGGATCGAGGCCTCAGTAAGTCCTCCCCCATTTATCCAAATGGATACCAGAATTGTGGAGTGCCTTTATGGTCAAATCTTATTGCTTAAGTATAGTATTTACATACAGACTTTTACAATCAAGGTCATTCATTGCATTTCAACTCTGTTGAATAAATGATCATGTTTTGTCCAATAATTTTGGACCTGACCAAGTTGACAACTCAACTCACTGGTTCCCTCAGAGCTAAGGCTGACTCCAGAGGAGCTAAAGAGTCTCTATGAGTTTGAGGAACAGTGCGTGGAGGAATATTTCCGTGAGAAAGAAGATGAGCAGCAGTCTTCAAGTGATGAACGCATCAAGGTTACTTCAGAGAGGTAAATCATTACCTCATACGTGGTTTAGACTCGAAAGCATTTACGTTTGTCTTTTCAAATCTCTACTTTTTGTGTTCTTGGCAGAGTTGAGAATATGTCAATGCGTTTGGAAGAGGTAAATGAGAGGGAGAACACTATGAAGGCATCTCTGCAGACAGTGGACCTGCGTCTGGCCCAGCTGGAGGAGATCCACGGACGCATGGCTGTTGCCCTAGAAAAGCTGGCAGGGGTGGACAGGTTGGAGCTGACCAGAACCTTTTCACGAAACTCGTCTGTGTGCGATCCTTCCTCTCTCCTCCGCCAGGGCAGCATCAGCAGTGCTGATGGTTACAGCCTGTACCGCTTCCACATGGATATGGAGGAGTTTGCATCCAAGCAGAAGGAAACGGATGAGAAGAGCGGCCTAGAGAGACAGCGGAGTCTGCGCCAAGCCTCCAGTACTCTCAATGCCAAAGAAAGCGGTCAGACTTTAGAGGTCACTGGTTTGGATAGATCACGGCCTGGTTCCTGTGTGGACATTCTCATATCTCCGTGCGAACAGAAGCCTGAGTCTCCAGTATCGAGTCAAGAGACCATTACCAACATAAAGCAGGGATCAATGCTGCTTGAGAGTCTACCGGACAAAAATAGACTGAAACCTTTATCCCCTCCAAAAAGGACTAAATCCTTGAAACTCTATCCTGCTGAAGACCAGGCCACGTCTCCTTTGACGAAGAGAAGAGCTATGAGCAGCATCACTGTCAGCCCACCAGATGAACCAGAGGACGCTGCCGAGCCCACGGGAAAGACCAAAGTCCTGGAAGCAACTTCCGCTTCTCCAAGAAGAGCAGTCTCTCTAAGATATCTTTCAGCAGAAGACCAAAGTCAGATATCTCCTGACACAAAGAAGAGGGCTATGAGCAGTATCATCTACAATCCAGTCGAAGCTGGTGATGATGTTCTAACTAAAGCTTCACATCAATGGCCAGCAAATCTGGAATATCAAATACACCCCAGCACTTTGGGTCACATGCCCAAAGTATCAACAGTCCGAACTCTTACCCAGCAGTTTCAAACTGCACCTGCTGAGGTTGAACAACTGATGCAGGCTGATGCAATTCCCTTGAAGAGTAAGGGAACTGTACCAGAAGAAGAACCAGAAGAAGAACTTAAAAAGACAAAGGTCAAGAGAAACCTCTCAGACACCACTGAGTATCTGACTGTCGCTGAGGAAAAGTATTTGCGGTCTCACCGGTCAAAGAGTTGTAGTACCAGCGACAGAGGAGCAAAACTCCTAGTGGTCCCCAGGGAACCAAGAGCTTCTAGCAGCGAGAGAAACCTTGCTGAAGCCAGCAGAGTGTCAGCTGTTGGACAGGAGGAGGACAAAAAGGAGAATGAGATGGGGAAGACACAAGATGATGCACAGGGACCAAAATAAGAGCGATCAGTCAAACCTCTTCCTCTTAAGAAATGCTCCTCTCCATAACAACAACAGGATGAAAGCGATGGGAGAACAATCAACATATTCATCTACAGTTTCAATCGAGCGGTTAATGCTAGTTGTCAAGCCACCATAGTGAAAGTCAACGCTCTTATAAAGATCTTTCACTTTCTTTACTTCAGTTAGTTTCCATTTGTGTAACATACATGACCTTACAGAGACAATCAATTCCATTAGAACCTTCCCCACCCATCATGTTTTCATATCGAAAATGTAAAGGGAACCTGCTGGATGTCTACGGTTTCAGAACAAAATAAGAAAAGCATGCATACACAACGCGAACAACAAAAACATTCTACATATGGTTGACATTTTCAAATACTGCTTGTAAACATTTTCAGATACTGTGTGCTTAGTAATGACCCTTTTGGGATCTCCCTACTACTCTCATGCAAATACTGACAGTGGTATTAAGAGTATGTATTCAGTACAGCTTCCAAGAAATAAATACTCCTTTCACAGTTTTATTTTGACAGATAGCTGTATAAATATAGTTTCCATTTTAAAAAAAAATGAATAAAGATAAGAGAATAAAGGCTGCATTAGAACTTATTTTTGTCTATCACAATACTTGGAGGCAGAAACGATGCCAGTGCAACTGAAGGCCATAAGCTCAAGAGTATAAACGAACTCACACAGATAAATACAATCAAAGCTGAGACTTAAATGTCTTATTCTCACAGCATCCTTACAGGAAATATGATAGTAGCTATTGTGTATAAAATGATGCTACAATATATGAAAGTTTTTTTTTCCCCTCTTCACATATAAGACAATAGGGTGCAACTTATTTTTATGATATCCAACAAATGAGTTATAAATGCCAGCAGAGTTGTTGTCTGCTGTGGGCAGGCACTGCAGGGCAAGCTACACACCACTGCCGATCACGCAGAAGTCTTTTGCATGGGCAGATATTCAGTATCAGTCCTCATTTCTTGTTGATCCTCTTCTGGTTGGCAGATCAGAGCAGTGTCTCAACCACCCATGAACCGGTGACCCCAGGTGGCAGTAAGGCCCTCTGATTATGAGCAGTGCTGCTGTGAGAGGCAGGAGCCCTCCAAAACTCCAAGGTCACGTGAGGAAAGTGTACGCCAGAGACAAGAAGCCTAAAGTAGCGAACACTTGAAGAATTTAATCCTCTTCGACTTTTTATCCGTGATCTTGACCGGTTTACCTGCTCCTCCGCCATTGTTGTCAGTCTACCAAAGACACATGACACCCGAACAATGTAATAAATGCAGCTTTAGTCACACAAAGAGGAGAAACAGCTTTAAAAAAAAACAAAAAAAAACTTTAATACTTACTGTCTTCGAGTTCAGATTATGCAATATGTCTCTTCCCATGGTATAAAAAGCCTTGAGAGACAAAAAAAGAAAGCAAAAAGATTTATACACATATACAGCATACAGGTCATTTTGTGGGTTCAAATTTTCATCTTACCTCTTCTACATTTAAGCTAGTCTTTGCACTGGTTTCCATGAACTTAACTCCATAATCAATAGCCAGCTAAAGGAGATTAAAATAAAAAGGAAAAAGGAGATTTGAAATTGTCTTTGACAGGTTTTTAGCAATGACACACTGCAGAGACTTACTTTTTCCCCTCTGTCTTTAGACACCTGCCTCCTGTCAGTCATGTCACATTTGTTACCCAGGATCATTTTCTCCACGTCAGATGAGGCATGCTGACAAAATTGGCAAAGCTCGTTAGAAAAGGCTGTTAGAAATTAGACATTTCTACCAGCCTGTTAGAAAACTGTCCAACCAAGTCATAAAGCACATTTGAACAAATATCTATCTATATTATTTTAGCTGCTAAAGTCAATTGAAAGCTCACCTCTTCAATATTTCTAATCCAGTTTTTTATGTTGTCAAAGGACTTCTCGTTGCAGATGTCATACACCAACATGATACCCTGTCACAAAAAGGCACACACACAAAAAAAATCTTGAGCGGTTACATGAAAGAAAAAGGTGATTTTTAAATGACAAATTTGGAAAGACGGGGATTTACCATCGCTCCTCTGTAATAAGCTGTTGTAATGGTGCGAAACCTCTCCTGCCCCGCTGTGTCCCTGAGTACACCAATCAGAAAGATGAGCTCTTTCAAAGAAGAGAGTGATTCCACTTTCACTTTTCTTTAGTAAAAGGAGGGAAATCCCACTCATGTGACACTTACCAAATCTGAAGCTTGACTCTCTTTCCGTCCAGCTCTATTGTTCGGATTTTGAAGTCTATCCCTGCACGTTTCAACAGACAAGTGCAGACAGATGAGCATGCTTACTGCATTGATCAGATACATGACATCATCAGACACTCAGACACACAGACAATATGACGATTCTTGGATAGATGATCATTTAAACAGACCTAAAAGATCTAGTTCAACATTTAGAGGAATATCACTTGAGATGATTGCAAAAGCAGCTGCAACAGGATGCTCTAGAGATTTTGGAGAATACAATATTAAAACAGCTCTGTCATAAACAATATATTGCAGTGGAGCAGACTATGACTTTAAGAACAAAAGTCCCAACTCTATTTTTTTTCTCTCTCTCATTTGACCTTAAGTGCGGATGTGAGCCTGCAGGAAGGAATGGCAGGAAAAGAATGTGATTATCATTTGTCTCTCAATGCCATTGTCTTGCTCTTATTCACAGAGACCTTTCAGAAATAATGGGCGGTGTACATTTTAAAACGCTATCCTTATTTCAGGCATTACTAAAGAGTCATCCCATCAATTCACTAAAAAACTGTATCATACAGATGTGATATTTAATTTCTTGCCTTGGGCGTCCGCAGGATACTCACCTATTGTAGATATGAAGGTGGTATTGAAGGAGTCCTCGCTGAATCTGAACAGCAGACATGTCTTACCGACTCCGCTGTCTCCGATGAGCAAGAGTTTGAAGAGATAATCGTACGTTTTCGCCATTTAAACAGACGTCTGTCTCGTATCTTTAGATATAAAAAGGCCGTGTAGAGTAGGCTACAACCCCTGAGCACGAAACCCTCAACTGACGGCTGTCGACTGGACTCGAAGCGGACAGATTGGCAGCAGAAAAGACCGGTGCTGGAGACTGGTGACGTCATACTTCCCTTTGCGTCTTGGGTTTTGTAGTTTATGGGAAAAACAGGGACTTTTTGGCAACAGCGGCGGTGGGGAGGGGCAAAAAAAAAAGAAAAGATATGATAGCACAAAGACGTACAGATGAGAGGGGGTGAAGTTAAGCTGAGTGGCTGACTCTACCCCCTTAACCAGATACAATCAACATGAATTTCCCTTTTTGGAACGGGAGGTGTTTTCCATAGCTACATCTTTTTTTTTTTTTTTACCAAAACACTGTCACTGATGTTCCATTAACATAGAACAAAGAGGCTTTTTTTAAATAAAATAAATAAATAAAAAATAACACAAAGAGCATTTTAAACGTTAAAGTATCAGTCTCAATTTTATTTGAAACCGAAAAATAAACTGAAAATTAGAGCCTACGATTTTATAAATGTAAAAGTTATTTGCTGTATCTCCAACAAGCAACTAGGTTCTGCCGAGTGGGCGTCATTTATTTTGTTTTATGTTCTTTCAGATCGAATGTAACAAAAATTACTTGTTGTGATCAAATGAATAACACAATAAATGCTGTAAATATCAAATGAAATGCACAGTGATTGTCAGAGCAACACAGTTTCAAATGTTAGTGACATCCATCAATTTACCTGACAGTTTATCACTCTGTTTTTAAACTCATGTGTTTATATGCTTATTCCTGTGAGGTCGTCAGTCTATCATAGAGCCACATGTAGACAAACAACCATGTATTGTGGAAGGAAGCTGGAGTACTCGGAGAGAACCAACGCAAACTTGGGGAGAACATACAAAATCCACACAGAAAGACTCCTGAGAGGACTTGAACCAGGAACCTTCGTGCTGTGCAACAGTAACCACCAAGCCACAACGCTGTCCATTCACATGTTTTAATTACATATCTTTTTAATTTGCAAACATTGTCACCTGTTCCATTTTTCAATTCTTCTTTATTACCTTTACTCTTAAGGCCTCTTTGTTGAAATGTTAAACTGTATCTTTGTGCTGTCAATGATAAAACTTGGTTTTCTTTTTCTAACATTACTACTGTCTTAATCAAATCACTTTTAAACGTATCAATCTACCAAATTACGTGGCAATTTTACAATTTATACAACCACAATAATTGATCACTCTTGTTTTAGTTTCAGACTCAGTATTTATAGCATTAATAAATGTACATGCTTACATACTTATATGACGTTTAGCAAACATGTGCTGCAAACATGCTATCATTTTCCATATTCTAGTAATTGGTTGCATGATTTGATTGTATTTTGTTCTAGTATTAGTTGAATATTTGTTACACTCTAAGATATATGACATCTATTCATTGTGCAGAAACAATGAATAGCTCTCCTTTATCTTAAAGTGTAAAACAATATGTCTAAAATAAATCATGATATTAATTTATGTTATATGTATATATATGTATATGTGTGTATATAT
>JBAMYA010000021.1:7006670-7045086 GCA_037176975.1 Arrhamphus sclerolepis | reverse complement strand
CTCTCTCTCTCTCTCTCTCTCTCTCTCTCTCTCTCTCTCTCTCTCTCTCTCTCTCTCTCTCTCTCTCTCTCTCTTTCATTGTTCCAGCTACTGTTTATTCTTGCAAGAAAATTCTGTTTCGGATCAGTTGGGCTGAAAGAGATTGGACGGATAATTTGTCCCTGAACTAAATACATGCTGGCAGTCGTAGGATGTAGGCCAATTTACACAGATGGTGAGAAAGGAGTCGTAGTCAACAAGTGGGTCAGTCTGACGTCTGTAGCCTGACTGCACACTTGTTTCCTATTACAGAGGCTTTGATGTAATTTTACCGTGAAATATTATTATTTTTTTGTCATGCAGCTGGATTGAAACACCACTAACTTGTAGTGTAGGAACATGTAGCAAGTTTTAAAAAAAAGTAGCCTACTTGTAGAATAGGGCCATGTATAGAACTTTATATAATGTAATATAGTATAATACAATACAACATAAAATAATACAGTACTTGTTTTATTTATACATAATCTTTTTTCATTACATTTCTTTTTTTTTCTAAAACCATTCATTGGATTTTTAAAAAAATGCAACTTTTTCAGTTTTTTTTCCCTGACATATAGCTGTAAAATGTCATTTCCTGTAAAACGGAACCTTTTAACATAAAAATATGAGTTTTTTGAAACAGTGACATTTTTATGACTATAATTTTCTGCCCTAACATCAAAATGTTTTTGCAACATTGCAACTTTTTGTTTTAGAAAGTTAATTTGATTATAAAATCTAAAATTGTATGAGAAATCTTACAAAGACCATTATTTTATTTATTTATTTTTTTTACATCAAATCCTAACATTTTGTTGTAAAATTGTGACTTTTGCAGAATACCTTCTTTTTCTTTTTCTCGTGTTAAATCACAGTTTGTTTGTTTTTTGTAACATTGCAGTACCCATTGCAACAGTTTCACATAAGATGCTACTTTTGATGGTGAAAAAGCTGCTCAACGGTCATATTGCAGGAAGGACACATGTGAGCACTGGAACAACATTCAGAGCTAGTTTTAGCATAAGCGTTTTGTAGCGCTTAAAGGAAATGCAGCCCTGCAGTTTTATGGGAAAGCAGCTGAAATGTGGATCCACATTAGTAGTTTACACTAGCATGTAAATAGAGCTGTAATCATTAAAATGTTTGAAATGGAGCTTATGTGATGATTTCAATCATCTAACAAAGCACATAGTCTTGTTTGTGCCTGAATCTGTTTTATTAACATGTACAGGCACATTAATCCGACTGACAAGACATAAACATCGACAAGCAAATTGCAGTTTACCATGAAAGAGTGATAAACAGGAATGTCACAATATAATTGTTAGACTAAAATTTGTGTAGTCATGGCAGTCTGGAGATTTCAAACATGCCTCTCTGCTACATTTCCAACAGTTTGCAACACTGAAACATTTAGCATTTATTTTTCTGTGTATTTATTCTCAATTTATACAGCAACAGTATACATAATTTCCTTTTGGAGACTGATGAGGCCTTATTAATAATTAATATAATAATCAATATACACATTGTACAACAGTGTGTAGGAGCAGGAGCAGCTTAACTAATAAAGACACGTATAAAGAGGGACTCGCTGAGAATTATTGCAGAAGATGGATCAACCTGCAAGTCATAGTGACATCCGCAATCTACTTTTTAATTTGTCCTCCAGACCATCGAGGCTACATGAAGTGCTGTGTGGTCTATCGAGCGGACTGAGTTACCTTAAGGTTTCCTTGCTACAAATTTCCAGACTTTATGGAAGTGAGCGAAAGCTGATGGGCAGGAACTTTCAATAACCAAAAGTGCAGTGCAGAGGACTCGGACCCATGAAGCCAAAAAATGTCACTGCTTCTGCTGAATCTTTAGAGGACACAGTGACAGTCTTTCCCATCAGGCCGAATCCAGTCAAATAGTATCACTGTTATCATGCTATTATTGTTTTGTGTGTGTAGTGTGTGTTTCCACACTGCTTAAGGATCCTGTGAATAAGTAATGCACTATAAATATGCGTTCTTGTCATGGTTCTTTAATTTACAGGCAACGCACTTCACAAGTACTAAATAAAGGTGACCTAACTTATGGGTTAAACTGTGAAAACCTAAACCTCAGCTAAACTTGTAACATCGCAATTTGCCCAATAAGCAGCTAAAAATGACTGAAAAATGGTTTATATGAAGTTGTGGAGACAACCAAGAAGCTTTCTACATTACAGCTTGAAATATTGAAGAGTAAAGATTTGACCAGCGTGTCTCAAATGTCCTCTGATCAGATTCTGGATTTTTAAACATTTATTTATTATTATTTTTATTATTATTTTTTAAGCCATGCCCGTATGACGGGAACGAGAAGACTGTCAGTGTGAATATTATGCTACAGTGACTCAGCACCCTCGGGTGCTTTGTAAAGACAGCCTGTGAGTTACTGGCATAAGGGGAGATGAGAATAAATACTTAGTGCATGTTTGGGTCACCTGTCTCCATCCAGCCTGATGGGGAAAGTAAATATTTCAGTAATGTCTCATTGATACATGAGATGAGTGCTTTGTAGCTTTGTCATTGGTAGAGAGTGAAACAATTTGTCTTCCAGTCAGCCTTTACAGTTTGATCTTAGGCATCTCATGTAACTGGAGTTGCAGCTGGTACGATGGGATCAGTTCTGTGGGATCACTGGATTCCAGTGGACTTATGTCAGGATGACTGGACATATGGTCCATTCTCACAGACATAAAAGGTGTGCTGTCAGAAACTGTATGCTGACCTTCAAGTGGTGATATGTAATGTGGTTAGCACAAGTCAAACACACACTTTTCAAAGTTATAATGCCGCCATGAATGACTTCCAGGCAATGCTTTTATTTAAAAAAAAAGAAATAAATCAGCACTATAAGTAAGACATACAAGCACACTCTCTTTTTAAAAAAACAAACAAACATTTTTTTTTCTCTTTTATAAAAACAATACCGTATCAGTAGAAGCTGATTCTGATTATTACTAAGATCTCTGCATGTGTATGCTGACTGAGGAAGTAAAATTTGTTCAGCGGTTTCTCGGTGCTTAGTTTCGTTTTCTTTTGCAACACTGCCACCTGGTGGGCATAGTGACAACGTGGAGAAAATTCAGTGACTGTACTACATCAATGATATGATATAGTGCAATAGTTTGTAGTATTAAAATAGTTTCAGACTACACATTCCTATAACAATAGTTATTCTGATGTGTTGAGGATGAGTTTATTATATTTAAACAAACAAAACCCCAGCTATATATGTCATGTGACAAAGTGTCTGTATCACATTATCCAATGTGACGGCTTTGTAAGTAGAAACAAATGTTGACATCTGCTGACTCAAACTGCTTCGCATTTTCCCTGTTGAATCTGGTGCTGTGAGCAATCAGAAGATCCGACCTTAAAGGTCGTGTAGCTCTGGAGACAGAACTGAAGACATGAATCATGCATGACAGCCTCTCACTTTATCTGTGTGATCATTAGGCCTTACTTTAGCGTGATGATTACTCTCTGGAAATGAGCTCCTGGAGGCCGCCTACATTATTCATACATACGAGTGCATTGTCTGCGCCCTATTCTTGGAAAGGGGACTTAATGGAGCTAGGTGCAGGAGGTGGATGCTGGTGATGGGGGGGGTGTTGTTCGCTCTTGATATACCACTGTGTGGCGTTTCTGTGTCACTGATCTCATTCTACTCTGTGCTCTGTCCCCTGTGATCTGCATCACTCTGAATCACTGGTACCTGTGCAATTAGACACGAGGGAGATGACAAGTGTTGGATGACTAATGCTCCCTTTCATATAAACCTATATTTGACGGACTGACCATTTCATCAGGCTTGTGTTCTTGCAGCTAAAAGATCAACTAAAGATGCACTCTTTGCATTAGGTGTACATTGGACTAGACATATTCAGTGTTTAGTGTGAGTATACAGTGTTTCAGATGTTAATTCAGTACTTAATAATTGTGTAAAATAATATTTGGGGTACTATGGCTCAAAACTAAACCACAAGAATCAGTTCTGCACTATAAAAACTGATTTCTAAAACAGCAAAAATAAAGTCTTCAAGAAAATTCTTTGTCTAAAATAATCTTATAATCTTATTTCAAATATATTTAAATATATATAAATATGTTTGATATGGAATTTGCCTAGATTTTGGAATATTAGGCTTAGGCTTATTTCTATAGGGGCTGCTTTTGCAGTGTAACTCTTTACTATAAGAATAATTACAGGTAACTATAGCTCAGCAAAGACGTGCTCAATAAGTAACTTCCATGGCTCTCCATTCTGAAAAACTGAAGACAAAGCAATCGCTGGAAAAACAGTAAAGATTAAGTATCAAGTTGAATTGAACGTTAATGGGAAGTGAGCTATGTCAGTTTAATAATTTGCTAGGTAGGTTTGTCAGCATGTCATAAAATGCTCTCATTGCATCAGTTTGCATTTATTATCACTGGATTATTTCTTCCATTTTTCATCTGTAATGTTCTCCTTGACATCTGCTCATGCAGGATCTCGCTTTTACATTATACGCGCTCTTTCCACATTACATTCAAGTCAGTTTCCAGCATGCATGCTATTCATTTGACATTTTCTGTTTGAAAAATGAAAAATCTAGTTTCTGAAGAGACATTCAATATTCTGCTGGTAAAGTAAGGCTCTTTCGCCTCTTTGAACATTGTTCCTTCTCCTAAAAAGGCTGTGGATAACCTTTTGGAGACGGCAAAATCAATGGCTTTACACCGAAATGTTGAAGCCCCCGCAGGATGAATCTGTGACAGGTGTACTCGATGGTCATTTGGCTCTGGAGACCAGAATAATCCCACAGCAATATGAGAAAACTCCAGTGGCCTCCTTTTGAAAGGCTTGACTGTTTCAGTAGCTATCCAGATAATTACTCACAAGCCGTTCCCAGCTTTTCTAGTGTTGATTGGCGAAGCTGAAAGCCTTCTCAATAAGAATATGGATTGCTGTGGCTGTTTAATCATTTGTATAACCTGCTCCTCTTATAATTGAGCGGGGGGTATTTTCGGTTCACGGGTCTCTTAATTAAAGGTGCTCGGTTCTCTGACAGATGAGACCATTATCTCTGCAGAGTGTGAATGAATCACTTGCAGCACATAATGACATAATGAGTCCATTCTTTGCTCTGTAGGGATCAAATCACAATATGTGATCTCATGCAAAGCTATAGAATGTTATGAGCCTGCTGATCTTTCTCGTATAACTGCAAATTACTGAGGAAATCTATGTTTTGTGTTGTATCACACTGAGAGAGCATTGAGCTTTAAGTTGACTCCAGAATCAAGAAACTGAATTTAATAACAGAGTAGCTAATCTCTGTTTGGGTGGGTTACAATCTGGAAACTGCAAATCTATTTTGGTTGCAATGTGTAATTAAGTTATATTTGTAATGACTGTTTGGTTGTGACTGCCTTTTGAGATTGCAGCTTGAAAGGACCCATGATGTTTAAGCTGCATGCAAGTATTTTGGCAGAGAACGTTTGACCAGCAATGCACAGGTTCAGGAAGATTTTTAAAGGAGTCTGCAGCAGAAATTATGCTATTATGTGCCATTTGTAGCAATTGAAACTCTCCATAGTATGAATGTATGCACAATGCACTCTGCCTTAAGTATTTATTTGGTTAAATTAGCTGCTGAGAAGTGTCTTTGCACACAGCGCCATTGCTGTACATAAGTAGCAGAGGGAAACAGCGCCACATTGATTGTGATTCAAGCTAACCCTCTTGTCAATTCACAATTAAATGAAAGCCAATTAAAATAAATGTGTAGCTATTGAGAAAAAAAAATCCTCATTTATTATTCCTTTCACCCTTTTTTTCTTTTGCACCTGCAACCCTGGACCTATCCTCCCCCCTTTTTTCCCTCTCCCACTCGCCTTTGAATGCTTTTAACAAAAGGCTTTCATCTGCGCTGCTCCAGTAATGATTAGTCTTTGTAGTGCTGCCCACATACTGTAGCCTGGAAAAAAAATATCTCAGACATTGATCAATTTTCTAAAGCATGACCCCAAGGTAGCTTTAAAATGGAAAGCAATATGATTTCTTGTCCAGGTCAATTATGTTGCCAGCTAAATCTGGCACCACATAATTGAATAAATGAGGACCTAACTCATCATAATTTATGAGCTTTCATGGCAGTTGCTCTGTTATATGCACTCAAGCAATTCCTTCTTGCTGAGCATTCTTTTTTTAATCAAAATTCTTCCAAAAAAATATAAGAAAAAAGTATTCTAAAAACAAATGCCCCACAAGAAAAAAAAAAAGTCTTGTTTTTGTAGTCCTTCATTGCCTCACTTTTTTTTTTTTTGTGGTAATGCACACAGGTAGCATGTCTGAATTTGACTTTCCAATTTCGATCTCTATTTCATAATGTTTATTTTCCATCTTTCTTTTTTTGCTGCTACCTGCAGCTCTCCAGGACGTCACATGTTCTCCTTTGGCAGTCTTATATCTGCACAGTGTGACTGGGTTCGGCTGAGAAAGGTGCCCTTTCTGTTGACTGCAGCCCTTCCTATCATTTGTAACAACGTCCGTTTTTCAGGACGACCTGTGCCATCTGTCGCTGCTCATGGACGCTATCAGGATGTGTAGGCACGTGAGTCCAGACCATTAGTCTTGCCCTGCAGCAATGAGATCTGGGACAGCATGACTGAAACAATGCAACGTGGACAAAAGACCTAATTCGGACTTTTAGCCTGGAAAAAGGCATACAGCTGCTCTGTATAATTCAGAAATAATTAAATGCATAAAAGGTGTCTGGGTCATAGAACTCTGTCACTTTTTTTGTGTGCACATTTTCCACAATAAATGGCTATACTAAATTCAATAATGATAAATTGTGTTCATATATATTTATCACTTGAAACCCTACATTCTTCCTTCCTCTGGATTAAAGTGGTCTATGCTACTTTGTAGTTGATTTGTGCTGCATTTCAGGGAAAAATATTTCCCTTTCCTTTGAACTTTTAAAAAAAAATGAAGTTCCTTGTCACCTAAGTTAGACATTTCCACAATATCTTTGAAAATATGACACATAATTCAAAATGAAAGGAGTGGTTGGGGCATATGTATAAAAAAAGAAACAAAAAAAACCCCAAACAGTACATTTATGATGCTTAGGAGCTCTACGAGAGTAATAACTTAACCTAAAAACGTATCTAAATAGTCCAATTCCTCATCAAAAGGAGAACTGAAAAAAATGAATTGAAAACAGATTCATGTTATGACCCATCATTTTTAAAATGGCATCCTTATAGATAAAACTATAAGTTTTTTTTTTTACAATAATGCTTCAGTATCAAGTTAAAACTGTACTTTAAAACTTAAATGATTGCAGAATTTTTTTTAACTTGTGATTACACGTCTCCATATTTTTGCACTGAAATCCTTCGCTTAACACATCTCTCACCCCTGCGAGGGACTTCACAGGAATATGAAAGCAGACAGCAACACTTTCAGAGAAATGTGAAGTGATACTGAGCTGGTGTACTTGATTGTCATCTTGTCAAAACAGAAATTTCCCTTTGCACGGCAGAAGTGACGTCCTGCTTTACAACCATTAGATCCCATCACGCCGACTCACCTTCTTTAATCAGAGAACACTCTTTCCTCAATATACTTTGAAAGATAATGAGGCGGCTTAGATCTTAGCTGACAACGTCATTGAAGCGGAGGCTTCTTTTGAGGAGTACTCACAAGTCTACTTTACTGCACAATGAAATGATGTCAGGCAGTTGTCTTTTTTTTTTTTTCTTTTTTGCATCAAACAAATATAACCACATTTATTTTGAAAGTATAAAATTTCACACTATAAAGGCCACTGTTCAGGGTAAATTGACAACCTTTCAGGACAATTTACACACACACACACACACACATATACCTTTGTCCCTCTCTGCTGGTCTAACACGCCGCCCAGCTCTGTGGCAAAATAAAATAGTAATTGTTCTACTCCACCACAGAAAGTTGTTGGCAAATCTGAATAACTTACTCAGTACAGGAAAAATGGCAGGAGAGTGAAAATTCCTGATTTGTACATCCCACAGAGGAGCAGGTACTCTAAAAGCTTCTGTCTCTCTTTATTGAACCAGCTTACAGGCACAGCTTGACGTTACAGGCACTGTTTGCCTTCCACTGGGAGACTCAAAAAAAAACAAAACAAAAAAAAATAAAAATAAAAACAAATCTGCAGTTGACATTCTTTACAATGGCACCAGTCAGGCCACGAGAGCATCCCCACGGAGAGAGCATCCTCTGTTTGTACTGCACACCTCGCCGTCGGAGGCCGTTTGGCTCACTGCAGATCCGGTGAGGGCTCCAGACTTTGAGCAAAGTGTTCACATTCCTACGCACAAACCATGACGTGGTGTCACTGAGGTAGAACAGTTGTACCAAAAAGACTTATCAATAAAGAATATAAATGAGTAACAGTCACATCAATAAACTTAAGAAATGGAGTCGTGGTGAAGGGTGGGGTGGGAAGAGGGCACATCATATTTCAACCACATTTGATGCACAACGTGTAGACCACCGACATGTCTCAGACTTCTCCTGCAGTTCTTTCCCCCTTCAGACATAATGGCAGCTTCACAGATGCTTAAAAACTGTATTATTACATCGACAAGCCAGTGGCAAACAATTCAGTTGTGTCGTTGCTTGTTCCGCTTATCTGGGCATTTGAAATCTATCCTTCCAAATGTCAAACACGCAATTTAAGAGTGCAAATGAAAAACAAAGATAGATCAACCAAAGCTTTAAAAAAAAAAAAGAAAAAAAAAAGCAGACACTTGTCATGTCAGAGAGGGTACGTTGCCACACAGAAAGTACGCCATGTTTTGTCGACACTCGTTCCACACTGAAGAGGAATCTGTGACATCCCTTTTGAAGGCTCCTGTCTCTCCTGAAGGCTGGAATGAGCTGAGTGAGCGGACGGGCTCACAGCAAGGTGGGCAAGGCGAGGCTACAGCTGGACACCCAGGCCTCCATGTGCACTAGGACCAGCTACTGTCCATCAAGCCCCCTGTCCCCTTGCGCGTGATGATGCTGTTTGTTGATTTAAGGAGCCTCTCAAGGCAGGGCGCGTTGATTTTGCCCGGCGGGGGGCCTCTGGGCACAGGGTCTGTCTTAGTCTGGCTGTCTGTGCTGGAGGACACAACACTGTCCTGTGTTAGGTCCAAGTCTCTGGGGGACAGCAGGTGCCTGGGACCAGCCTGGGCCTGCTCTGCTATGGGGGAGCAGATGGGTGATGTGTGGAGCCATTTCAGGTTATTGGCGGAGTAGGCTCCAGGGGGGGTCAGGTCAGTCACTCTCAAGGCTTTGGTGCCAGCTGGAGGATCACTGGTAGCGATGGGGCTCCCCGCTGCAGTGGTGGTCACCGGAGATAACTGTTGGGAAAAGTGTAAAAAAAAAAAAAAACACTTGAGTTCAGTCGTTCAGCAATTTATCAGTTAGTGACAACTCGCATGGATCAAGCAGGAAGCCAGAATCTGCCTTGTGTGCTTTTTTCTTATCTGATGTTCCCGTCTAACAAAAGCACCTGAAAAAACACGGTGCTGTATGTGCAGACGTGTGACAACAGTGTCGAGGATCAATCACGGATTATGTAAAACGTAAAAGGGCACATATTATCTTAAATAAATAAACTAAAAAATAATCTTTTCTGTGCTATTCAGAAAGCATACATTTCCTTAATAAAATAAGAAGACACCAAGATCCTCCACATGTCATTATAGGATCATAAATTAAGATGCCTCCTTCTGGCCTTTTTTAGAAAAGAACTCCATATTTATGTAGATATGTTGCCGGGTCAATAACTGACATTTTAGTTTTGATATATTATTCCCCCATTTATGAGCTTTTTTTTAAAAAAAAAAAAACAAAACAAAAAACTTTAAAATACTTGAATCATTAGTGTCTTCCTGCTGTAGTCAACAATGACAGCACCTTCAGTTTTTTAGAGTCAGTGAGGAATTCTGAGTGGACGTTTGGCGAACAGCGACTCAGAATAAAAACCACCCGGGAGTAAATTTACACCATCTTAAGCAAGTCAAGCCTCATAAATCCGATATCGGCTCGAGCTTGGACACTGTACTAAATACAGAAGCACTTGCACATTTCCACTTTGTGCACCAAACAGTGGTTATCTCGCCGTTAAATTCTCTTTAGCGCAAAATGTCTGCTTCGTCCATTTAACACGCTCTGTGTTGGAACACCATGACAATAGACAATGTAACAAAGACCCAGTCCTGGGATTGGTTTTATGCAAAATGACATGGTGTTCAAAAAGAAGAAGCTTGAACTCACTTTGCAGGAAACTTCCCTTATAAGTGAAATTTGCAGGATGCACAATAAAAAACTATTACTACTTCAACAAGTTTACTGCAAATCACAGAACAAAGAAACAAACATGAATCCATTTAAGTTCCAATCTCTTGCGCTTTTGTAAGTGGAGGGCTTCTGAAAGTCTGGAGTTAAATATCTAAGTACACACTGTAATGTATATAATGCATCAAGCCTAAAACTCATAACTCCTTGTTTGGGAATAAAGACGTAGCACCATCAGCGATAATTTGATGATACATGTCACCCTTAATGTTCACTTTTAGCTGAGCTTGCAATCCCTCTTTGCTTCATACATTCTAATTGCTTATGCTCAAACTTTACGTTATGCTAGTTGGTCCTGCGTATATGGTAAAGTCAGACTCTACAGGAGTAGGAAGATAGGAATATATAATAATAGCAAAGTATAATAATACTCCTGTTTGGTGAGTCAGAATTAGCCACAGGAATAAACCCTCATTATTAAAACACAGAGGAATGTTCCAGAGAATTGTGACCTTGCTTATGTCATGTGGGACACTCCTCCAAAATTGCCTTTTCTCCTGTCATTGTTCTTAGCGAACCTGAGGCTGCAGTAATACCTCAGTAAAAATAGCTTTTAATCCTCCTCTCCTTGTCCCAGACCTGTGATTAAATAATAATGGGTATTTTAGTTGCCCTTTCGCTGCATCGTCACCATATGCTCTTGGCACCGGCACATGCACATGTACCGGAGAGAGCTCTTACGCAACAGCGCTGCTTTTTCACAACTTTACCTTAAGCCTCTTGCTCAGAACAGCTTCCTCTGTCGGGGTGACGGTGGGTTGGTCCTGGAGTTTTACGTTAGGGAACCAGCTCTTCAGCATTTCCTCCATTTTAGAAATGATATCAACGTATTTCTCCCTGGAAAACAAAGGAAAGATGGAGAAAAAAAGAAAGAAAGAAAGAAAGAGGAATGATTTACACATGCCACCATCCATGAATCTGAGTAATCCACCAATAATCTTGGCAAACCTCTGTGGAAATGTTATCTCTCTATCAAGTGCACACAGGAAATTCGCAATCTCGAACGGCAAGTCAGCACACACTGCTCTGTGTGTGTGTGTGTGTGCGTGCGTGTGTGTGTGTGTGGGGTGAAACTGTCTTGAGTACATTTCTCACGTTTTGAGCTCACACGTGCTTTGATGTATAATAGCTCTGCTCGTGTCTAAATATAAACACGAAAGGCAAATCAGGTGCCCAACGGTGCCATTGTGGAAACAAACAAGATGATGGCGCTGGAGAAGGCCACAGTCGGAGGCCCGGCTCACGGAACCAACAAAACCAGATGGCGCTGAGGGATTAGCCTGTGTCATATGATCGGGACCTTCTTGCTATATTCCATTCAGAGCATGTAAAATTCATGTGAAAGATTATCTGCGACGGTGACTGCTAAAAAAGTTGCTTTGATCCTATCTGCCATTGTGTTGCCGCAGGGGATGCCAGCTGGCAACACAGAGCAGGCACTGGGTGGGGGTGGGGGGGTGGGGGGTTTAGTCCACCTTCCAGCCTCTGGCCCGGCTGTCTGCTGGAGGCTGCCACACCCACTCTTTGTCTCCGATATGAAGGCAGCAGCTGGTGGGAGAAGGCACCAATTAGTCTGTGCCACACTCACCAGTACACCTTTGTGGAGAGCACTAGAGCGCGGTCAAGCAAGACACAGCATCCCATAGAGGCACCAGAAATGCTGCTTCAGTTTCAGAGAAACAACTCTAGGCGGATCTGTTTTCACATTTTGGATTGTTTCCAATATCTTACTTCTTTATACAGAAAAAAAAAATTTGGTTTTAAAATATTATACTATGCTCTTAATAATAATAATTACAGACCACTTAATCAGTATGCTTTTTTTGTAGACATCAGCAACCTCCCAAAAAGATTTTGACGATGAACAAACAGGCACACATGTAAAGACATTTGTCTTCAGTTTAAACAAATGTGTCCATTATTTGTCGTACAATCGACCCAGTACGTTGACAAAGAAAACCCAAAAAGCACCATAAATTAGCACCGGCCACAGAAAAACCTATATGGGTTGACCTCTAATTTACATATGTGAAGATGTATTATTTACTAAATGTTCCTGTCTGAATATACAACATCAAGAAAAAGAAGATCTTGAAAACAACACATTTTAACATTATCCTATTATACGCATGAAGACTTTCTCCCTTAAAGGGGTGATATCATACTCCATTAGGCTGTTTGGCCAGTGGAGAGCTAATCAAGCAGACACATGTGTGCTGCTCCCACACTGGAGCCTGATGTATTTTTAAAGAGATGCCCAGCTAAAGTGTGACCCAGCCATCTCTGCAGTAAATTTATCCTGGATGTGCGGGGGAAGCAGCAACCTGCTGGGCGCCATGTGTCGGAGACATAATGGAGACCACTTAGGCGGAGAGCAGCATTTCTATGCTGGTGGACGAGGTTAACTTGACATTCTGTTTGAAACTACAGTTGGAAAGCACATTTAAGCCAGCGCAGTCTGTCGTGGTTGGGTGAAGCGCATCTACATAAACAAGTACAGATACGGGGAGATAATGCACGCCATTGTTAAATGTATTACTGTATTTAGGTCACACTCACCCCATGAAGGGGTTCTGCAGAACACCCATGATCCTCTGAATCCTGTCCATGGCCACACTCTCCTGGAAACTGCTGAGTCCTGGAAAAGAGGAAAGCTGCAGCATGAGCTTTGTGAACTGTGTCGACAGCAGGGCTGAGTCTGTGCAGCAGATGGGTTGTGGGAAATGTTTGTGTGATGGAACAGACTCCCTGCTTCTGTGGCCAGGAAGTGTTGGGTCACATAAGACTTAGGTTTGACCAGGATCCCAAGCTAAGCAGTTTCAGAGCTTGTCTGGACACAGTGCTTTCTTCCAGAGGACATTATAATACTTATCTGACAACACACAAACAGCTACTGCTTCACTGGAGAGTGTGGTACAGGATGTTCTCACTCATCTCTGCCAAGTTAACAAGGAAGAATGAAGTGGGACATTTTTTGCTCTGAGAGCATAAAATAAAATGTTAAGTCCTTTTTTCTTCCCAAAAAAAACCAACTCTTAAATATGGTTGCTAAATGGGCCTTTTCCAGAATGAGCTCTATTACAAAAGATACATGCGCACACTCACATGGAGGAAACGTGCCGTTACATGATACTCTGATGACAAAAGATGTTTCAGATATCTCCCTCTCAAATTTCAGGGCCACATATTCCACAAAAGACTGACGGTGTCTTTTCACTTTATTATTTTCCTTTCAGACAGAGTAGAGACAGATGTAAACTCATCTATTACATACATTTTCAACAAACCTAAAACCGTGTTTTTTTTGCTTGTTTATTTTTTGTTGTTGTTTTTTACACCAGACTTAATAAATTAACTAAAAAAGGTCTGAAACCTACGTTGGAACCAAAAGGAAAACAGACCTTCAGTGGGGACAACCCAAAACAGAGCACACACGAAATGATTGACTTACTTTCTTTGTATCTCCCTGAACGAAGGCCTTTTAGGATTGATGACAGTGGATGAATGTAGCATTGTAGCTCCATGCACTGGAAATGATAACAGATTGATTTGTTAGCAGGTGATAGATTTAAGCTCAAAAACATTTAGCAATGCCGTCATCCCAGCAGCATTAGTGCTAATACTTTCAATATGAATCAACGTGGTTCTGATAACTGAGCTGACTGGCTACGTTCGACTTGTGAAACAAATTCCATTCCCTCAGGAAAGCATGATAAATACTCCTGCAGTAGCCACGGCGGAGGGTCATCTTTCCTGGAAATGTCTGTACAAGCAATAGGAGGAGTGTGTGTGTGTGTGAGTGAGTGTGTGTGTTTGGGGGGGTTGGTGATGATGGTGCAACTGGGTGATAGGGTCTTTTCTAGTTTTCTAGCTCGTTTCCTGTGGAAGACAAACAAGAGTCACAGAGGTGCTCACCTTTCTGCTAAAAATCCGGTCCTTTTCCGATGTGTTGGAAATGAGCTGCCGTTCTTTAGAGTGCTCCTCCGTGGAGCTGTGAGGTCTCTTCAGTGGTTGCTGAGAGTTTCTGCCATTCACTTTTTCTCCTTGCTGCTTTTTACACAGTCCCGTGGCAGTGCCTCTGTCCCATTTCTCCACGCAGCCGGGAGATCCCCGCCTAGAGACCTCCCTGACCTCGCTCTTTTTGCCGTCGCCCTCCTTCAGCTCGCCGCTGCGACGGCAGCTGCCTTCAGACGGGCGCAGCTGTGCATGGGTGCTGGAGGATGGAGAGGCCTCTGTCTGGACAGGGTTCGCTTTGCAGTCCGACTCCTGTTCACTGTCGTTTTCCTCATTGTCACTCGCCAGCCAGTCAATGGAGTTGTCCGAATCTGTAGCAGACATCCTCAGCTGCAGGCTCTAACTAGCACTGACCATAACTGACCTGATGGAGAGACAAAAAAAAAAAAAAGGAAGAGATTTACAGCTGTGATCACAGGCATGATGACGAGCAAGGTGGCTAACACTGAACTAAAACAGAGCAGTGCCTGAATGAAATTTTCCAAAAAGAAATCTGTTGCATTTGCATTGAAGCAGACAGGAATAAAGACGGGGAGACGCCAGAGCACTCTGAGCAGATGGTGGCAGAGACCACAGATGTTGAGGCCACAATGACATGTTTGTTTTTGCAGATGCAACACCTGAGCCAGTAAACACAGGCCAGCCACCATCAAAAGGAAACACCAGAAGACACAACGGGCCTCACATCTTCAAGTGTCCAAATTCTTGTCGCTGGAACCCTCCAGACAAATCTCAACCTGTGTATTTTTCCACACTCGGGCTCTTTCAGCTGGCCTCACAGCTGCCGCCACCACATTCATTCATAAACACTGTTAGCTTGTTTATTCAAAGGGGGCAGGGGTCTGCCGCCATGACGACCAAAGCCTCGGTGGACTGCAGACCTCCCATCAACACAGGCGACACTTGTTGGTTTAATAAAAAAAGAAAAAAAAAAAACAAAACAAAGATGTGCTCTGCTTGTTCAGGACCAGGAAAAGCTCATGAATAAAGCTCAGATGCTCTTCACGGATGCTTAATCACTTGTGAAAGCTTCGACATGTTTCCTCGGTGATTAGTACATCAAGGAAGTGAGAACAGCGTTTTCAGCACAGGGATTATTTTTGGGCCTTTGAATGGTTAACGCCTGCCATGTCTCTGGTTTCCTGTGAAATTTGAGGGCAGAGGAGGTAATTGCTCTCTGGCTCTTTGTTTCAGGATGGCTACCTTCAGATCCGAAGTGTTACAGAGGAGGGTGGAGCACAGATTTATTCATTTGCAGAGCCTAACACTACCCCGAGATGACATTAAACATAATTATACATGTGGCTGTTTACGACCACAGATCATGATAGGGACTCCAGACAGTTATTAGACAAATCACAAAGATGTCACATAAGCACCAACTCGAGCAAGTCCGAAGAAACCTTTCTTCTCATATTTAGATTTTGCATACATGGAGGGTCCACTAAACTTTTCTGTTATTCAACACAGCACTCCACACTCAATGAATGTCATTACATCCTATGATAAGCTTATCTTCTTAGTCTTATGTCTTCTAAATGCAGAAATGTGGCCAGTCACCCTTCCTTTTCATTCACAATTAAGCTTAAGACTTTATAACTCAGTCTGTGCCTTCACTTATTTCACCACTGATTTGATTTACTTGTGTAATAAAACAATGTCCACATGCCAAACTGTCCAAAGATCATTTTGGCTCATGGCCTCTGAACACACCTCAGCAGTTCCTGGGGCTGGCCTCCTATTCTGACAAAGATTCAAATCCTGCCGATATTACTCAAAACAGATTCTCCCAGAATGTTTTCTTTCTTTAAAAAAAAAAAAAGAACAAAAGATTGTGTAATACAGCACATGTTTGCATGATCTACACCTCCCCATCTACCTGTGTAGGTGGGGCACCAAAATAGAGATGATGGCTACAACTGAACAAATAAAAGCTTGAAACCTGTGAGAATATTTCCATCAACCAGAGATAAAATAGCATGACCTTCTTCACCCCCCCATGGGGGTCGGGGAATGATAGAGTGAAATGATAGAGCAATCCGCCCAAAACAGACAGAGCACCTGGGTGAGACAGACAATGGACTTCCCCATCGGTCTTAGAGAATTTAGCAGAAGATTTAGAGTTATATTTACAGAAACACCGATAATATGAACAAAAATAACTATACTTGATAATCATCATGTAAAAAAAAAAAAAATCCCCTGGATGTATTCTGTGAAATACGATCTTATAATCTTAAGTGTTTGATCTTCACAGCGACATGTGAGCTCCAGAAAGAGTCGGCTCATGTTCGGATGTGGAGGCAGCCTACCTTCCCGGGATGCGGCGGCTGCTCGTACTCCTCCTTTGTTCGGTGGTAAATCCGGCAGGACTGCGGGGCAGGCGAGCAGCTGATGTGCTGGACGTGCGGCGTGTGAGCGGAGAGGCAGCAGCCACGGCCAGTCATCCGCCCGTGTCGCTTCTCCTGAGGCAACGTGTCTGGGTGGGCGGGGCCAGCAGGGCACGGCTCCCTCATTGGCTCCTCCAGCGGCGCCTGACCGACCAATCGGCTCCTCCGCTCGGTGCAGCCGCGGCGCCATAGGCGAGGCCGGTTTACATATGCAGATGACATGGAAATTACGCAAACACGTGGACACGCGGATCGGTTTCATTTCAGCAGCTGGGCGAAAAGTCAAGCCTGGGCTGGCCTTTCAGTCCACAGGCATGTCTTCGTCATAATCATCTGGATGCTGGTGGCTGACTCGAGGCATGTCGGGAAGCGACGTCAGCACTTTCAGGGGAAACTGAGGGTTTGCTCAAGGACACTCCAGCAGACCACATTCATACAGGGAGCTTACAGCCATTTGCTCTGGACAGTCATTTCCCTGCTTTATTGGGAGCTAAAGTCAAATGGCTACATTATAAAAAAAACAAAAACAAAACTCAATCAGACTACAGTAAAGTTGCTGGAATTCAGACAATGTAAGCAACAGAATCAGTGTTATTTCAACATAAGTAAGAGTGATCATCTGTCAGCCCTGTAGACTTCATCGTTATTAGATCATCGGGTCTGATTAATTTTTATCAACAATTTTACAGTTGAGCAAAGCAAATGCTTTCATTTGGGAAGTTTATTCATTGCCTCGTAAATTAAATTTAGTACCTAGTAGGTTTCAAATTCAGCCTGGACAGCAAGCACGCTATCAGGAGAAAATGAAAATGTACACTGGTAGGAAAAGTACATTTCCCAGCAAAACGACCCCTTTGAATGAAATGTATAGACATTTACTATATCCATCCATTATCCATACCAGCCCATTCCTGCGCCTGGGTCACAGGGATCTACATTTATCACATTCATAACTATATTCCTTCTATCCATCTATAACCCATATCCGGTTCTTGCATGAAAGGCTGGGGTCCACTCTGGTCGCCAGTCAATTGCAGGGCCACAATATTTACATTCCAGTTTAATATTATGGGCATGCATTATATTTTTATTGTTAATTTCACTGTACTTGTCTTTTTGCTTACGCTCCGTTTCTAGAGCATAGTGAATGTAGCAGCTGTGGGACAAACAAAGTTCTGTCTTACCTTAAACTTTTTTCTCACCTCTAAGTTTGCCTGTTCATTCATCAGTGACAGGGAAATGACCACAATATGAAAATTCCTTATGATTAAGGAACCTAACTCTGACGTTGTCAAAAGGTTTCATAAAGGCTGGCTGTATTATGAAGGTTAGGAGAACATTATTGTATTAACATTAATGATCTCATTTGGTTGCCTTGAGGCTGCCACTATAAAGATGTTAGGAGGACGTTCAGAGAATATTTAGGGAATGTTTTATGCAACCAGAAATGTAATGTTGTATTTACATCGAGTTTCCATGTCAAATGTGTGACAACTAGAGAACGATTCTCCTGCGAACAACTTTCCTCGGCACCCAGAAATTGATAGCTGGTAATTTGCATTCATTTCAGTACAAGGTAAATTATTTGACATATATAACATTTACATACAGAGTGCACAGGGTCACTCTGATACCACAGCTTCACAGTATACAGAGTCATGAACAATGACAATTATCATCACCTGTACATTTGCTTATTTTATTGATACACTCCAAAACCAATAGAAAATCTCCCCTCAGTGAGAACATCTCCCTTCAACTTTGCAAATTTTACAACCTGTGGCTCTCCAAGTGCCACATGTACTTCCATTACATTAATAAGTGATTACACTTATAGTTGAGTGACTGCTAAAGTGAAAAGCAACATTTTCAATCTTGCCACAACCCAACAGAGATGATAATGACTATCACATTACAAAACCTTGAAAATGTGAGGTTTCTACATGACATCATGCTGTATGTACAATAACAAGCGTGCAATTCCATGCACATTCCTGCGTGTCATTCCTGAGCGTTTTAAATGTTCTGCATGTCATCAAATGACATGGGAACAAGTTAGGATTAAGGTGTCAGTCTTTGAGCCATTTAAAAATGTCTTGTAAAAAAAAACAAAAAAAACCTTTGTTGTGTTCAGAAATGAGTGACAATGAAAATACCAAACTGTTGAAAGCTTAGTTGAGTGTTATGTCAGTGGTTGATAAAGTTATGCTGAAGACGAATCCTAGATTATTAAAAGTCATTCTAATTCTAGTCTTTCTCAATGTGTGTTCAATGTACTGTAATGAAAAATAATATTTTAGCAGTAGTGACGGTATTCATGACTCACAGGACCTTTGTTTGTTTGAGAAGGTGGGATTAGGAAGAACACCCTGTCAGAGGCCAAACGAGTATCTTGAGCTGGAGCCAGTGAGTCACAGACCCACTCACAGCAAATGGGAGCACGTGCACTTGCAAGACGCCTACCCCAAAGGCACAATCATGTTCCTATTTTCATTTTTCTGAATTGACAAAGAGGACGAATGGAATTCAAAACCACACATCCCTCTCCATGTACCTGCCCAGCAGGCTAAATTTCCAAAAGCTCTGTGATATGTTTACAAAGACAAGGACTCTCCTTTCCAGATGGTTAACAGCTGGTTGCAGATCTGTATGACTCAAAAATACTTCAAATTATTTTTTGGGGCTGTCTTCTATAATGATGCCTTACCATGATATTAAGATTCAAGTAGCAATTTGTGGTCAAGTGATCAGGGGGCATAATATGTGAATATTTTTGTTCTGTGTGTTACTGTCAAAATAAGGAGCCGGCAGCACAAAGACACCAGCAGCCCTCAATCCAAATGGAGGGTTTACTCTGTACTGCTGTGCCTTTAATCACATCCTGCTGTGAAGAATGCTTTCCACACACACCAGAGCACCCATAAAGCTTGGCGAGATGACACAACTGCAGACACAGTGAGCCACTCATGCTGAATTGTAATTGTTCTGTATGCCATAGCAATATTTTAAACATCCCATAAACAATCTCATTTTGCTATTCTCCCCGGGCTCATATCCTCTTTTGACCCCAGACATCTCGACGACGTTGGGCTTCCTACAGCTTCCCTTCAAGCTCTCATTCCCCTTTGTTGTCTTTAAGCAGTCCATGTCACTGCAGAATTCATCACATTCACTTCAAAGCAAAGGAAGCAGAAATCTATAATTGTTTTAGGATCAAAGAGGTTCTTGACAATCATACACACACAGCATTAATGTTCAGAAATCGGTGTGTATTTGCATGAGCATTATCTTCGTTTGCTCCATGTGTTTTCCAACATTAACCGCATATTAACCTGCATGTTTCAATAAATCTTCTGTGTGATTTCCAGCAATGCTTAAGTGTTGATAATAGCGCTGCATTCAGCCGTCCGGCAATTTTGTAATTTGTCATTTACATAAAGAACAACAGCTCCTCACAAAGGAAGCTCTTTTATCTGTGCATTCTCCTGTCAGGATCCGAGATGAGTCACATAACAAAAACTGGCGCTGCGATTTTCAATTTGTCAGGGAGGCAGGCCGAGTCTGTATCCCACAGAGACAAGATGTCTCCTGCTCTCATTCATGAAAAAAAAAAAAAGCCCAACGAGGCTCACACCCACTTTATTACAGGGCATACTCTGAGCATCTGTCCCCATCTAACCCCCTCTTTTTAAAAAAAATAAAAAAATAAAAAATGCTGCACGTGTGCGTGGGGGAAACATCATTGCTGCACCTCACCCTATGGACTGTAATAAGTATGGAAACCATGTGGCCTTTTGAGACTTTAATACATGTGAGTGTAGTTTACAGTACTGCAAAATCTGTTTCTTGTTTTCTGACTGCATGACGTGTGAGATGCAATAACTTGCCATGAAAAGAATTCACTTGCATGTGGAGTACTAGCTGACGGCCTGAACTGACCCTTGTTTTAGTTAACAGTGTACAGTGAGAGTGTCCTTGCATGTGCTGCAATCGGATACGGGCGTACCGCCTATGTAAAAGTGTTTGGGTGCAACTGGAAGAGGCGCATGTTTCTGTGTGTCTTGTCTTACTAGCAGCTGTCTCCTGCAATGATTTGTTCATATGACTCAGCTCGGTGTACCCTATGCCATATGGTGACCTCCTCCAGTCTCGGATCTTTGGTGACGTTAGCACATGTGTGTGTGTGCTGGTCCAGTGTATCTCTAAATTGGGACATGATTAAGGGAGCTTTTCAAGGGATTGTTCTCAAACATGTGAGCTATTACAATGTGGAGCAGACCGTGAAGGCACTCACTGGTTGTTGCTTCAGAAAACTCCATCCTTGCAGCAGTTCATAGCCTGGTAGTAACAGGATTACATACATTTTTTTTTTCTTTCTACCAGTAACGACGGCAAAGCCTTTGACTGGTTGCTTCAAGGCACCTCCTATCATTTGAAATAAATTGAGCATGTCTGACTCCACAAAGGATGAAAGCATCTGGATGAAACAAAGCTTTGTGATTTAGATCACATACTCTAAGTTTTCAACAGGCAGTCTCCTAATGCTTTTCTTTCTCAATAATTTCTGCAGTTTTCTCCCGTGGCAGTAAGAAAAAAAAATCTGAAATTGATGTAAACTGGATTTTAATCTGGGAAGAGTCTGGAACTTGTAACTCTTGTCAAGCCTGTTTTTTTGTTGTTGTTGTTGTTTTTGTTTTTTTAAGTGTCTTCCAGAGCTCAAAATATGACTCCTCCAGATATGTCATGCTGTTCAAGTAAATGCCAGTTCCGCAAGTTAACCCCACCCACACACCAGAAATGTGACTGCATGCAGTGCTGGCACGCTTCTGCATCAGTGTGTGCTTGTTCGTGCGTGTGTGTCTGTGCATCTGTGTGCGCGTGTGGGGGAAGTACCAGTTGTATCTGCGGCCAATCGTATTGGGAGTTGATGTTGGAGGTTATGCAGTTGAAGGAGAAGTGATACTGGGCGTATTTTTGTGACTTTAGAGGGCTGGACTTCCCAAACCTCGTCATGCACCCTCCCCTCTCCATTTGCGCCTTTTCTTGGTCCAACTTCACTCAGTCACATGTGCTTCATCCAGAAAGAAAGCTCCCTGACCATTTTCCACACAGACAGTTCACATGCAAGCAGTTGAGAATGTCTGCCAGTGAATCACTCTGAGTCTGAGTGTGTGTGTGTGTGTGTGTGTGTGTGTGTGTGTGTGTGTGTGTGTGTGTGTGTGTGTGTGTTTATACTCTCTCTAATGTTTGAACGCCTGCCAGAGCAGCTCAAGCGACAGTGGGATATCTATCTGCAGGGCTGAATGCTACATGTGACCGGGGTATATTTTAACTAGGTTATGTAAGTGCTCCAGCCTGCACTCACCACGCACAGATGAGGAGGGCCACGCACAATGCAGAGGACTGTGAGCTTACCACAAGCACTGCCTTTGCAGCACATACAATAATTCCTGTACTAGGATGGCACTTTCGACAAAAACAAACTTAAAAAAAGGCTTTTCATGGTTGGTTTCTACTTCAAAATGACCTTTAATGATCTTCTCTTGTGAGAAAGAGTTGTTACATCTTATCTTTGCCTTTAGCGAATGTGTTCATAATGATACCAGATGATGTAACATTTTGAGTTAGAAGCAGCAGTAAAATATATTCTTAATATGAAGGTTAGCATTACATAAAAGGATTTAGGAGAGGTGAAAAACAGCTCTACTCATACTTGTCCGCAGATGTGATTCAAGTGACATGAAATAAGCAGATAATTGAGTAGTTATTACATGCATGACACAAAACATCTTGATGTGTCTGCAATGTCTCCTGAGGCTGGTGAGGTGATTGACAACAGACTAGCAGCCAAATTTATGTCCAATGTAGAGCTGCCCACGCTCCCTCTGCTACCACTTTTATGGGATCGTCACGTGGGCGGTTTAGTGTGAGATTGTATCTAAAAGTGATGTAATATGGGGCGATAATTTCTTTGCAGGCAACCATCCAACCTCACTTGGAGAGGAGCTGATGATCATAACTCTTTCACAATGTGCTGTAGCAATGACTTTTAGCCTGAAACTTGCAGGCCTGTTCACACAGCAGCATGTTTGCATTCTTTCAAAGATCTGACAAGACTAAATGATAAGACCTTGTAGTGTTAAGTTAATTTAATCTTAAGGTGCATGAAGTAAACAAAAATATTAGTCTCTTATCAGGAAAACCTATATATTTCTTCATTGAGCAGGTCTTTTGCTTTTCTCCAAAGAAGTTTACAATGAGGAGCACACTAGGGTGATGTGGGCTTGAGTATTTTACATAATGATATTTTGAACTGGAGGTGCCAGGCATCAAATCTGTGATCTTTGTTTTGGTGTGTGAGCACTTTTCTCCTCAGCTTGATAACGAAAGTAAATTGTTAGTCTTTTACATTTCCTAGAAAGGGCAAGATCTAAATGATAAATCTAAATCCTTGTCAACCAAAAGATGTCCATCTCTCTCATCTCAGTTTGTCAGTCACCTAATCACATGGCACTTATTTTATTATTAATTCACTCTCATTCATTCCAGGGTGCCAAAATACTACCACTTTGGCAAAATCTCTCAGTGCAAATGAGAAATCCACAATGTGTGCTTTGGCACTAATGCATCTAGGCATCGGTCATGTCAATATTGTGTCCTGATGGCAGATGCTCTGATGTCATTCTTAGTCTTTATTCCTGACCAGAGGACAAGGCTTTCACTGCATATCAGGGCTGGATGGGGGAGGCAATTGAAAATTTGGAGGACTTTAAATAAATAACCTTGTTGTTTTACCTTTACTTTTCACAGCTGCACAGTTGCTCTCACTGTCTCCAATATATGTCACTTAAGTACAAAAATCATGATCATTTCTTCAATTGCCAGATCATCAAATCACACCATCTAATATCCAAGTCTTTTATTGGCCTGTATGATCCAAAATCCATGTCGAGAGATGATGATGCAGTCATATTTTGAAAAACACAACATTCCCTCCTCTTCCTTTTTGTTCTGCTCCAAATCCTTGACTTCTCCTCTTCAACTCTTCTGCATTTGAGGTGTTTTTCTGATCACTAGCTGGTCTTTGGAAAAGTCAGGCTGCTGCTTCTACATGTCATCCACAACAATATCCATGACAACGGATGCTCATCATAAATGTTAGAAGTCAGAACAGCATCCAAATTAGTATGGAAAATCATAGTTTAATGGAAAAATAATAGTATAAATTCGGAAGAAGAAAGATGCAAAGGAGGGCAATATGGCTTTGACAGAGCAGGTGCTTTAGTCTGCTACTTAAGAGGCTAAATTGAAGAATGAGAAGATACAGAAACTATGTTCAAAGCATAAAAAAAAAAGGCTTCATAGCGAATATTTTACTTCATGAGACACCCCTGCAGTAAATATACGTGACGGCTTGTTCATAAAGCATTTAACTTGTATATAAACTTCTGAGTGTTCTGTGTGGGTAATGAGTGTTAACATCCTCAAAACACTTGCTTAATTGTGGATTTTGACACCTGGCCACATCAGCTAATTTGTTGTGAGGGAAATAGGATATCAAAGTTGACAGAATTTTTAAAAAAAGATGGCAGGGCTTTCTGATGTAGGAGTTTTTAAAGCTGTCATATTTAAGATTTACACAGTATTTGCACAATAACACCGCTGTGCTATATTTTAACATCCGCTGTTATGAGTGTTGGATAGTGGAATGTCCCGTTTGGTCTGGAGCGTTATTGTTACACACGGCACTTTGAAAGATCCCCTTCAGATAGCTATTCATCCCCCAACAGCTCATCTCTGCTCACCAGCTTTGGCTCCTGTGGCTCTGGCATGCTGTATAATGGCCATTTCTAGCGTTGTCATAATTCAGTTACTTAAAGCAGAGGAATTATAAAAGGTCATTCATTCACGTGGAAGTATAATGTTGGAAGTTTCAGAATCGTCATGTATTCACATTATCCCAATTTTGTGAACAAATGGACACCTGAAAACAGAGACGTGTGTTAAACTGTCTCAGAGATTGCTTTGATTTCATCTTTCATGCATACTAATTTCAGTCTTTGGTTTGTCTGTGTTATCAGCTCATAATGTGATGCAAATATTGGCCAAGTCTTGTTGTCAGCTCGGAGACAACAAGGCTTGTCGTCCTTGGTTCTGCCTTGGCCCTGATGTGAGGCTCATGAAGGCCAAACAGCTATAATGATCACGACTATTTTCTGGTTGGACAGGGGCGTAACTGGTCTTTCTCAATAAAAAGTTGCATTCACTTTATATCATTCTCAGTAAAGGTTATTTGGAATTTCAAATAGATGCATAAATGAATGACGATGTTAAGGCATGGAATTTTAATTTTTGCAAAAAAGGACAGGATTCTTTTGTTTTTTAATGCACCTGCCCTCTGGACTTGCTATGGGGGCTGCAGTAAATCTAGAGATTATTTTCTTGTTTTGTCAATGAAAAGTTCAAAAACAGTTGAGAAACCAAGTTGGTGTCAAAAAAAAAAAAAAGTGTATAAAAGACAAAGCTGGATACCAACTTAATTATAGGACGCTAATGTGATCCCCAGTGTAATTGCAGGGTAAATAACGAAAAGAAAAAAAAAACTTGTTCTGTGTATGTTTTGCAACAACAACAGCAGCAAAGTACTGTTTCTCATTATGTTTTATGTAGATGTAGAAGGTTATCTTGGACTAAACAACAGGGGATTTGAGTGTGTGATTCAAAACAAATACATCATTTGGACACAGGATTATTTTCCATCTGTGAAACCAATATTATAGTTGGATGTCAGTAAGAACGTTGTTTGAGCTGACATGGAGTCACTGCGCCCTTACCCAGGAGACAGGAAGTGCGATTTCACCTTGAGATGCCTCACAGTCACGATTCACCATGGCAGGGTAGCAGACATGCATTAGTCACAGCGTAGGTAATGAGTTCGACCTAAGAAATGTCCACATGGAGCAGATATTTATTAGTTGAGGTTGATTGTGGCCACCATGCGTCCTTGGTTCTGCCTTGGCCCTGATATGAGGCTCATGCTTTCCTCCCCAACAGCACCATAATATCCTCAGCACAGGCTTCCTGTACTTTTTTTTTTCTTCTTTCTTAGTGTTTAACTGTTCTTTTGTTGCCGTCATACAATTGCATAATATTGCGAGGCCCATATTAGGACTGCAGGCCTTTTGTTTGGATGTCATCCCAACCTTTAAAGTGGAAAAAAAGCACCTGGCATCTTGTCAGCTTTGTTCCTCAGAGGAGAAGGAGTACTGCAATCCAGCAAGCCACAGAGAGGAGTTAGCTGTTCTTTCATCATCTGATTTGAACACAAAACACCAGCATGGCACATTAGAGGATGACCGTGCCCCGTATGAATATGTGAGTAATTACTTTCAGATGTTGACAGCACACGTTTACAGTAAAGCCATTAAGAGCATGTACACCCAGGGCATACATATGCAGGAATAAAATCATTCAAAAACAAAGAAAGAGGTGGGTGAGGGTCAAAAGACAAGCATGAAAGACGACAGATTAGACGAGGCGAGGAGGAGGAAAGGTGTCAAAGGCGGGTTTGCTGCAGAAAATTCATGTGGAAGGAGCATGAGTGACCTCAGGGACTGAGGGGTTTGTCTGCTGATGCTGTGTTCAAACACTTCCCCGTTGCCTGTCCACGCTTATTCTAGCATACACGTGACACTCTACCACTCCTCTGCCCCCAACTTTTTCTTTTGCTCACACATACCTCCTAACACTCTATATACAGTACACTAATCCCCTGCCTGCGACCTCACTGCCCTCTCTCATTTTTGCATCCCCTTTTCTAATTCCTTCAGTTATCTGTCAGTAAGCTTCTTTTTTTCTTTTTAGATTTTTTTTTCTCATGCTCCATCTCTTGTTTGTGTCATTCTATGTCAACCAGAAGAACACTAGTAAAGTAGCAACCTTCCCCCATGTGACCTTTAACGTGACGATTTTGGTGAATGAGAGTACTGTTCTGCTTAGATTAATATTAGACAGATGTCCGAAACATAAGATCTCAAAAACAATAAACCAGGTGTAACTGCCAGTAATTTCTCATTTATATTCCATGATTAATACATTTTAAAAAAGAAAGAAAGAAAAAGAGAACAAATACTGATGAGATTAATGGGATTGTATTAAGTCAAAACCTTGCAGTGATTTTTTTTTAAATATTTTTTTGATGGAGAACAGTATGTGCCTCAGGATGCAGTCGCAGAGAAGGAATAGAGAAGACTGAATTATTCAGACTCACAAGCTGTAACTGACATTTTTCTGTCATGTTTTTTAGGATAAATTTCTCCAGTAAAAACTGCATGATACCAGAAGCTGGTTGTGTGACTAAATATACCATCACATATTTACTGTATGAGTATAAACTAGGATTACCACACCAGGAAGATTAAAGCAGACTATGATCATCTGTGCTTGTTTCAGTGAGTCTGAGTGTTTTTACACACAACAGTCACCACTGATAGATGCCAGAAGACAAACTAACAAAAATCCCCACACATTTTAAATAGACATAATTTTATTTACTCACTGAGATCTCAATGATGTGTAGAAGAAAAAAGAAAGTAAATTTATTCCCCAGCTGCTCACTTGTTAAGTAAGCTGACAAACCCTCTGACCACTCTTATAGTAAATCTAGATCCGTGTCCTTTTCAGTTTGAAAAAAGCCATCACTGATCAAACCACTGAAAACTAGATGTACTGGCCTGAGAAGAGGAAAATTAGAGAGGAATACCATCATGTCTGGCATAAAATGAGTAATGAAGGTATGAGTCCATCCTGTCAAAGAGCGGCTGTGGATTTAGACCCACCTTGACATAGGGACACCTGTAAAGGTCTCTTTCAACCAGAAGATCACAGGTGTAACGTATCACTATCAACACTTACTTTTCACTTGTGCTTTGTTCACTCCATCCCAACATCCTGCTACGGAAGTATTCTGCAACAATAATACACTGGGAATGTTTCACTCATGGCCCTGCGATGGACTGGCGACCTGTCCAGGGTGTACCCCTGCCTTTCGCCCGAAGTGAGCTGGGATGGGCTCCAGCAGACCCCCGTGACCCTGAACAGGAATTAGCGGGTATAGATAATGGATGGATGGATGTTTCACTCTTGATAAGATGCAATCTTATTTCTGATCTCCCCTCTGCTTCTCCTGTTCTTGGTGTATGTATTTACATATAGGTCTGATTAAATACCTGTGTAATCGATTTGTGTTAAGAAGGTATGAAATCAGATTAAAATTTTTTCATTCATTATTTTTGGTGATTCAGATAAAGTTCAGTTCAATTTAGTTTTAATGTCTATTACATTTGTCCCTAGATGCTTTCCAGAGACCCAGAAACATGACCTCTGAGCAAAAATTAAGAAAAGAAACAGTGGCAAGAAAAATCTCCCCTTTAGTAAACTTGCACTTGAGTATATGACGCTGTAGGTAACAAGGAGCTTGGCTGTTAAGGGACTTATAGTAGCAGAATTTTGAATTCAGTTCTAAATTTTACAGGGATTCAGTGAAGCGAGGCTAACGCAGGAGAGATGTGTTGATTCCTACAGATTACAGTAATCAAATCTAGAAGTGAAAATTTTATGGATTAGCTTTTCAGCATCACTCTGAGAGAGGGTGCTCCTAATCTTGGCAACAAGTTCATATACATCCAGGCCTTTATGTCCTTAAGACATACAATGACAATGGTTCTGTTTTGTGTGGCTTCATAGATAAATATAGCTGTGTGTCATCAGAAAAGCAATGAAAATTTGTGTAGAGTGAACAGGATTGGCCCTAGCACAGAACCCTGTGGGACACCATAGCAGGACTTTGTCTGCATGGATGAAACTTCATTAACATGAATGAACTGGAATCTTTCAGGCAGCTAAACCATTCCATCCAGCTGCCATGGCCTGAAGCATTATCTCATTTGTGGAGTCACTTTGATGTATCTGGTAGACCTATTACATTTAATGTTTATAATTATTTAATTTAACAGTTCTTTTGGTGACGCTCTTTTTTTCTTTTTTTTTTAAATATAGCATTCAGTCTGCTGACTTTCGTCTCTTAATGTGCAGGAATGCCAGTTTCTGGAGCATTTCTGGACAGCTGTAAACTTTAAAGTAACTTCTAGTCTACAGTTCAAACAATAAACTACAAACCATTATGTGTGAAGTGCGAGCGGGACAACTCACATTTACACAAGAATCTACACACCAGAATCCCCAGATGTAGTCGGCAAAGAGGCTGAACAGAGGATCATGTAGATGGAAGAACAAAAGGCTGTTTATTTCATAATGAGAATACCTATACTTTGCTTGGTTTAAAGATTATTTGTAATCACTGAGCAGGTATTCAATATCAATATAACATATTGATCATCCGGCCTACAAGAGACACGTGCATACAGAATGCTTGCTGTTACTGAAAGCATAATGTTGCATATATTTGCCAGTGTAAACTGTCCTCTAGGTTTACTATATAAGCCCTCCCCGTCTTACAATATTTTTCACATAAGAGGCTGGATCTAAAAATAAATACACAGCATTCTGAACAAGAGTTTCACTCAACAGTCTGAAATCTTGAGCCTTAGGCTACTATTGAAAAAAAAAAATCTCAACAATTTTTCACACATACTGCAGGATAATTTGCAGCTGCACAGATATTTCAGCAGATATCGGTGACCTCGCCACTGGGCTTGGTATGATGTCAATGCTTTATGAAGCCTTTAAGTGCGGGGATTTTCCCCATGTAGAAGGTTACATGTCTAAATTCTTCCTTATGGCCTGGCCTGGGAGGTGGTTGAGTAAAGTATGGAAAATTCCAGGTTTTCTGGAGAGGAGCAGTTGTGTGCGTGTGTTTACTCCTCCATCTCTCTAGAGACATTAACTGGGTCAAGCACAAATGAATCTGCCGACAGCTTAAAGAGTAGTGGTGTCAGGGCAGAAGGAGGTGGAAGGGTATTCTGTGGACTTCGGCTGAAAATATCTTTGTTAAGCATGAAGCTCTGACATGTAATTTTAACCCATGGACATCTAAAAATCACACAGTGGTGTTTGGAGCTCAGCTCCACGGGAACGTAGGCTTCAGCAGCAACCTAAACCAGTGGCATTACAACAGTTTATCCCGCAATAAAACGTCTTTTCTCAGCGTTTCATTGAATCTCAAATGACATATTTTGTGCTCCCCTAAAGGAAAAACCTTTTCTTATGCCGTTTACTGAATGTGCTTCTACTTATGATTTCATACGTTGCTGGCTGGCCTGAGTTAAGCCCATCCTCTCTGTGGTATTTTCATTCAGTCAATAAAACGTGACCATGCAGTGAGAGTGTGGGTTATTTTTCCAGATACACCTTCTCTACTTCCTCTGTGATAAATATCTTTTCCCTGCACCCATGAATGCATTTTCTCTTTGTAAATATCAGGGCCATGAAAACAGCCAAACAGATTTTTTTTTTTTTTACAATACAGAGAAACTTCCGGGCTTTAATGTAAGATCATGGCAAAAGCACCACTGTATGTTGTAAATAATGCTCTAACGTGTAAGCAACAGGCAGAGGAAACCATATAATTACATAGAGGAGGATATATGATGTAATGGAACCAGCATGTGCAGAGCAGTATTTTTGGTTTTTTTTTTTTTCTTCCTTGTTGCTTGTATGGTTATGAAGAAGGACACAGGGATAGGAAGAGGCCTCAAAGCATGCTGAGACTTTTAACTGATTCTTGAGGTCACAGCCAAACATTTCAGTCTGATTTACGGGTCCATGAGGTCAAGAGGTTCAAAGTGTCACAGATGGCTGAGCTCAGTAGCTGTGAGACTGGTATTCTTAAGCAGACAGCACCAGGGAGCAAGGGGATGGGCTTCCTGGAGGTCACTGGGTTTGTGTACATTTCCATGTGCTCGTAAATTTATGGAAAGCCATGTGCACTAATGACTTTGTTTTACCAGCCATACTTCTTTTATTTATTTACCAGTAGCTCGTGTGCGTTTGTGGATGGAAAATTTAGACTCAAAACTCATTTGCAGTCCCATACTGATGTAATCTAATTTACATATTCATGGCGTCATGCTGGTTTACAGTAATGTACAGCAGCAACTGATAAAACTAACTGATGTGATGATTTAGAATAGTACAAGGTAGAAATGACCAGCTGCACCCCACATCACAACAGATGCTACTTATCTGTGTTTCAGTGACTCCACCTGCACCTGATCTGGAAACACTTGAGGAGCAATGTGCACTTAACACACGATGACCTGCATCAGTCCCAGGTCTCAGTGCAGCTCTACTGTTCATCCCCAATGAAAATTGGGTCCAAGCAGGCAGCGTAGTACCCAACATTTCCCTTAAGCTGTGAATAAACTATCACTTTGCATCCACGTTAATGTCCTGGTCTTACGTGCAGCTACTCCCCTGCTATTGATTAGAACCCAGTCATCTAACATTACATATTCAAAGGTTTTCCATGAAAATTATCCCTTCATTAAACTTGCTCCAATGTAACTCTACATCTTAACCTCATTAAGGAGTATTTCGTTTGCGTCTGACAGACACTCCTAATGGCAGACAAACCTTGTTCCCAATCACCACGTCACCAGCCTGATCACACGTCTCACCTCTGCAATCTGAGAGTATTGATTCCTTATGTTTGCTACGTATGAATACCTAGCTGTTTGAATCTATAGTCTTGATGTTTGCTTTCATTGTCCAATGTGACGTCCTCGCATCAATTAAAGATTTTCATTAACTGTTTATCTTCCCTGAACATTAACTTGAAGGGATTTTAGTTTCTTTCTCTGTATGGAACATCTCGAACTCTGGAGTATTGATGGATTTCCTTACATAAACTGCCTGCTACAATGTTCTGTTGAATTAAGGTCATGGACTTTGTCTTGGTTATTCCATTTTTCTTTTATAACCATTCTTTGGTAGAAAGGGCTTTGATAAAGGGTGTTGTTTGCATGACCTGTATTCTCTTGATGTAGACATATTTAAAACATTCTTTGCATTCTGGGCTATCGCTGAGGTCCTTGGAGGTCTTCTTTATCAGCGCCATAATACACGCAAATGTGTGTTGCTGTTTGTTTCTTTTTTTTTAAATCTCACATAGAGACTACTTTCAATCATATTCTTCAGCACATATATTGATATATTTCACAGTTTTTACAGTTGTGTCATTTGCTTTTATCCATTTTTTGACACATGAGATTTTTTTTGATGTTTTTGGTCATATTTTTATTAAACCCTAAAGTCCTATTGTTTGTTATTTGTCCCATCACCGTATATATTTTGTGTTTATGTGTATTTTTGCTCTGTATTTTGCTGTGAACACAATGAAATGTCTTAAATGTCTAAATGTCTTAAATGTACTCTGTGACAACAGTTTTATTCATCCCTAAAAGGAATTTGATATGCCTACAAAATAGTTAAAAATAGCCGTTGCATGTTTCTCACCATGCTATTGGTGAGTAATTACATAGATACTTTGTGGTACAACAAAATTCAATGTAGCAGCAATCAGGGACTCAGCACGCTGTACTCAGAAAAATGTTTCTGATGGGTGCTGACTGGAAAATTTAATCTATTTATTGAAAGTCAGAACTCAGAAAGTAAGTTTTATAAAAGCATTAAACAGTATGGTAACAAGAGCAGGCATGGCCTTGGCTTTTCTCAGAGTTTCTCTCAAAGATTTGGAGCTCATTGCTACAAAATTCAATCTCTGTTTTTCTTTTTCACCCTTCTGAGCTTCTGCAGAAAGGTATTAGCAAGAAAGGCCTTATAGCTATTCTTCTTCCCACATGTGACATGACCTTTGTCATCAGATTTTGAGAAGGATGTGAGCAGACACTTTGTGAAATGTGCTGTCTGTCTGGCATGTTAAGGAATTAATTTTCTAAGACATTGACTAGGAGCTCGTAAAATGTCACCGCTGATCCAAATGACATCCAGGGAATCTGACAAATGAGTAAAAAAAAAGTGCTCAGGTTCATTATGATGTGAGTCAGATCATACACTTGTACAGTGAAGATGACTAGTAGCATAAAGTCTAGCAGCAAGATTTTCCAAACAAAAGACTGATCAACTCCTTACTGAAATTATTAGTTAAAACAAAACAAAAAAACAACCCAAACATCTCTTTATGAAGGATTCAGTGTCAATCTACCTGCTCCGCAATCTAATCTAGCTCGAAAACGTGGGAAAGATCCATGTAGGCCAGGTCAGGTGGTGGTCAGCACCCCTGCTGACTGAAACATATCGACCAAAATGACATTGTGGCTTTATGATTCACCATTTAGAACAATGAGTAGATATTTAATTATTTCATACACTTTCACTTTGGGACAAATGGATGATTTATTGGTGTTTATGTTTTAGTAGGTGAAATGTCTAGAAGTTCAGATTCTTTAAATTAAACTAAATTATCTATGTATACTGAAATTTATTATTATGATTACCAAACCATGTTAATCAGCTGAGGTGGAACTCTGAACTGCAGAATTTCAAAAAGGTTGATATGGAGGCACAAATGCTTACATTTCTGGTGTCCTTTCAATGTGAGGCGTAACCCACTGCAAAGTGAAATTTCCATTTGATTGCTTTATGTGTTAATGTGTTTTTGCCATAATATTTGGAAGTGATCACATTACTGGAAAGAGTCCAACTAAAATAAGGAAACAACTTTGACTTCAGGCAAAGGCACTTTTGAGGCAGTTGTAAAAACATAAACGTCATGAATTCAGCACCATCTGTGAGTGCAATACTTTGAGTTATGTGTGTGTTTGTAGGAGGTGTTGTTGTTGCCCTGCGGGGGAGTGCTTGGTCTCCAGCATTTTTAGTAGATAGTACATGACAAAGCAACATCCGCATGAGAGCCTTTTCCCTACTCCTCTACCCCACCAGTGCTCTCTGGCTCTTGTCAGGCCAACATTATAAATAAGAATGTTCTGCCTTAAAACAAAGGTTAGATAAATAAAAAAAAAAAAAAGGTATTTTAATGTAAACAGATGATAACATGACAGTGGCTTAAATGTTGTGGCTTGCTGGTGTACAGATTGAAAGATTAAAGGCTAAACAGCTATCTTTAATTGAGAAAAAGAAGAAGAAAATGCTTCTTTCCCTTTGTTTCCCAGTTTAGAGAGACATTATGGCTCTCTGTGTCTCTAATCCTTTCCATCAATGTACCTCCCCTTCAATTACAGCCTTGACAAAAGGATGAATACATTATGAACTCAAGTTGAAAGCCTGTCATTATAAGTAGCTCGCTCATGTGTCCATGCTGTGACTCACGAGTGTGTTTCATTCAGCCTCCTACTCCTATTTGCACGTCATCTGCAGCTCTGTCCTCTGTCCACGCTGACGTCAGAAGAGGCTGGCTATACTCCAACATCCTGCATAGTGCTACCAGTTGGACAGGCAGCCTGATGCGAGAACGAAGCCTCCATGATAGGAACGTGATCGACAGCAGCCACATTGGGGAACAGGGGATCAGCATGATATCAACTCCGTTATGCACCTGCACTTTCTGCTCTGCTTTTGATTCTGTCCTTTCGTGAAGCTCAGCCAGGGCGCATCATCAGTGCCTCCTCAGTCGTACCCTTTAGTGCTCCAGTTACTCCCTCACATGTTCTCTGCCCGGAGCTCAGTGGCCTTTGTGGATGTTCTGACAGACGGAAACAGAAATAGCTCCACAAATAGACCCATCCTCTGGCTCACAGGGGAGCGCTAGCCCCACTTCTGTGTGCTCTTGCCTCCTATTTTATGTGTGCCTCGGGCCAAAACAAGTTAGCAAGGAACCACAGGGAAATCAAATTTGGAACTATTAGATCATACTGAACGTATCAGGGGAGGAAGAAAAATGTGTGCATAAATACATATTGTTATGAAAATAGGTTGATTTCTGGATATTATGGCTGTTTGTCAACATGACAGTAAACCAAATTGGGCTGATTTGAAATTCAAAAAAATGCAGTTACAGTTGGAGTTATGTTTTACCTTAGCTACTGTAGCAGATTTATAGGAACATGTACTGCAGGACTCTTTAAGTCTGCAGTATTATAAATAAAGAGACAGGCTCTTAATATAGACAGTAAGAAAATTACAGCAGTCATTTATCTCCTAGTGAGCTGATTCAATTACACGAGACTTTCCTTTTCAGAGGGACATGTTATATGATGCCTTATATGCGACAGGAAGGAAGCAGCACTCACGCAACAGAATATGTGGAGGCTCTGGTCTGTATGAAGCCACCTTGATTTAGCAAAGACAAAAAGTCTGAACAATGTAACAAATTTAAAACTAGATCTGAGCCTTGATCAAAGCTCACGGTAACAAAAGATTCATGTTGAGTTCTATCAGAAATAAGAGATTTGAGAATGTGTGAAAGTGGGAGGTGAGAGACTGAAGATGACTGAGTCAAACCTCCATCTGTGTTGCTGCTTCCATTGTGTGTGTGTGTGTGTGTGTGTGTGTGTGTGTGGGGTGGGGTGGGGGGTGTTGTTGTTGTTTTTTTAACTGTTATATTTTGACGGCACAAACATTGGGTTTTCCCTTGACTTTGTTTGTCCTTGAACTAATTTTCCTCTTCTCCCTGCAAGGATGCTGTTCCGCATCATCTCTTCGCGCTCTCTTTATCTCCCTCTCTGCTGTGTGACCCACATCACGTGCACAACATCTTGTAGAGGATGATCTGATGTTCCTGGAATTTGCTGGTGAGAAGAAGATAATTCTTATCTTGAGGTATGAAGAAGAAAATGCAATATTTACATACAATGTTTCTGCAAAAAGCTTTAACACTTGTCAATAATTTTAGCATGAATGCTACTATACAGCAAAAGCCACCGTTCATCTCCTTGATGAAAGAAACACCTATGGAATAAATATATTAGTACAGATATCTAAATAATTCACAACTAGCCTGCGCTACAAGATAAACTCCAGAGAGCTACTTAAGGACTAAGGCCCAAGGCATGAAGCTTTTGACTCCTGCAGGAAATGTGGAGAATATTATATCTCTGGATTGTGTAGGGGCTTCAAAGCTCTGTTACATTATTAAAGTGCTCTCTCCATCTGCAGCAGACTGGGGCCTGAGGAAAGACTCACACCTGCTTGAGGCGTTTCAACACAGCACAAACAAATGCCGAAGTACACACATGTTACAACATTTGTAGGGCACTCATTCAAATCGAACTAAGAAAGAATTTTTGAGTAGACATCCAAGGTCCAGAGACTATGCACTTCAATGCATGAAGAACTATGGATGCAAAAAATGGTGATATTGAATGGTCTTCTTGCCCATGAAATGAGCCTCTCTGCATGGCAGCTGATGTGATAAGGATACAACCAGTGCCAACAGGGATGGCAGTTACTCATCTGCACACATCAAGTCTTATTTTGAGTTTTTCATCCCAGATTCCATCCATAAAATTATTCTGAATTGCACTAATTTACAAGAAATCCATGCTCTTGGAGAAAGGTGGAAGGACATGGACCCCACCCATTTACATCCCTACTTTAGTGTTCTTTTACTTTTCAGGTCGTTTTCAGGTCCAAACCTCTGTGGGATACAGAAACTGGCCACTGGTAGAAGTTAGGTCATTGCTTAATCATATATACACTGCAAAAACTCATTTCTAAGAAAGTAAAACAACAACAACAAACAAACAAAACTGTTTCTTATTTTCAAACTCATTTTTAGAATTCTAGCAAAGCATTTTTTTTGTACTTAATAAAAGACAATTTGACCTTCTTAAGGAATATTAGCATATGTTATTCCTGAATCCAGTCAAATTGTTTTATATTAAACAAAAAGAAATTTGTCAATGGTTTTTAAAATAAGACAATTTTTCTTGAAACAAAGCTTTTTTTTTAAAAAAAAACAAAAAACAAAAACAAAACTTAGAAATCTCCGCTGCGTAGCCTAGTGGTTGGGGCAGACAGCCCATGTGCGGGGCCGCCTCGTGACCCTTTGCTGCGTGTCTCCCATTCTCTCTGCCCCACCTTCCTGTCTCCTGACTCAGATTAAAGGCCACTAGAGCCAAAAAAAAAAATGTTAAAAAAAAAGAAAGAATTTTTTGCAGTGTATTGACAGCAACAAGTATTCTGACCAGGAATACCCACGGTTTTTTTACATGATCAGCTCGAGACTGATGGTAAAGTGTAAATGTGTTCTCTCCTCCATAAACATTTCTATACGTTGAGCACTTAAAGCCTGTCTACTCTTTGTCGCATACAAGAGAGCACAGCACATGTTACTGTCTAGCCATACTCATTACTGTGTGGTGTTCAATCTGTAGAGGGGTGTCAGGTTACAGTTTTAAACCCCCACTCTTTGTAGCACAGACACTAATTCATGACCTTTCATCTGCTCTCAAGCTCAAATGTACTTTGTTGAGAAAAAGATGGAGACTGTCAGAACTCCTCCCCAAGTCTGGCCCAGGAAGAGCCTTTGTTCTCAGACTCAGGATCGCACATAGTACTTTGAAATCTAAAAACACAAGTCCTCCCTCTTTTCCTTTTCCCTTCTGCAGAACTCCCATCCTTCCCAACCCCTCAGTGGGTGAGTAATCAGGGGGTGGACCTCATATGGCTGGTTTTTTAAGGCCACCAGGAAACTCCTGATTTCAAGTTTCAGGAGTCATATGTCTGCTCCTTTACTTTTACCTCAATTACTCCAGTCCCCCCTTCCTCTTTTAAAGTCAGCATCCTGTCTTTATCTGCTCATTTTTCTGGGGAAAGGCCCGTCACACTTGTCTAACAACAGTCCAGTCTCACAAGAAAACATGTGACAGGTATGTTTTTGGCTGTAACCACATATATATATTTGTACTTAAGCCAAACTCAGCACATTTTCATTCCCAACTTGTAACATAGCAACAAGTGGGTAAAAGCAGGGAAGTGCTTTATGGCACCAGTTATCCTCTTGCACCAGTAAGTGATGCACCAGCTATACCACTAGTAAAATCTGATAGGGAAATGCCATTCTACAGCGCTAAAATTAGAAACAAATAATACAGCCACATAAAGTAAAAGACTCATGTCTGAACCCAGCTTTGGTACGGCTGTTTTTCCCAGTTCTTTTAGAACTTTAGGACTAAAAGTACTATAGCTCCAGTGTGAGAAAACATAAAATCATTTTTTTAATACAAATTTTGAACTGTTTAACAAGCCTAAAAAAAAAAAAGTGGCATGTTACATTTTACAGTGCATAAAAAAACGTAAGGTGTTCAGACTTTGTTGTATTTTTTTCCAAGTTTTAATTATTTATTGTGAAATTGCTTCACACTGAACCGTGGAAAAACATTAACGGTTACAGACTCTGGGGTCCCTTTCACAAAGTGGGTTATGTGGAAACTCCGAGTATGTTGAACCAGAACTCAGGGAAAGTCTGAGTTTTCCATTTCACAAATCGGGGTTACTTGACTCTGGGCCAGAGGGTTCAGTTGAGGCAGTTTCACAAAGTGAGGTAACTGATACTCAGAGTCTGTTACTGCGGCAACTGACTCCCTGAACTAAACCTGGTCGGGAGCAGTTTTACTTCAACATACCCCGAGTCT
>JBAMYA010000021.1:6986878-6999850 GCA_037176975.1 Arrhamphus sclerolepis | reverse complement strand
CCCCCCCCCCCCCCCCCCCCCCCCCCCCCCCCCCCCCCCCCCCCCCCCCCCCCCCCCCCTCCCCCCCCCTTCATTTATGTTCACTGATGCAGATTACATAAAGACTTACATAATCTTACCACTTTACTACATGTGAGCAAGTCTATTGCAGTGCTGCGAGTGTGCTGCCCCAGTAACCCGTGAACATGCAGTAGCACAGTGAATCCATGTGCCCAGCTGTAATGTTGCTTTATCAGTTTTGGTATTGACATTAACAAAAAAAGAAAAGAAAAAGAAAGCATGTACTTAGATAAGAGATAGTGCCATTTAGGCATCTATTTTATCTCTTAACAGCTTTGTGTTTCATCATACATCACACAATGAAGTGAATGGATGGAAATAATTGAGTTAAGAACCTTTGTTACATAATCCACTCTATGTTTGTGTTTGTATATTACAAAGACATACCTAGATATCACCTCACCTTAGTTTCTCAGCAAATATTTGCACACACAGATTAAGGAGGAAGTGATTTTAACCATGCTTTACTTTACTTACCGACAGTCACAAGGTACATCACAAAGTTAAAGCAACTTTGGGTTTATTATTCAACAGTATAGAAACCAGTAAATATGTGAATCAAAGCAGCTTTGAGTTAAAACAGAACATGCATTTTCATCAAAATATTAATTAATGTTAGCTCAAAGGGAAATGGAGTTACAGCAAAATAAACTGCTATTTTAAGACTCTGACAAGACTCCCATTCCATTCCACTTAAGTGATATTGGAAAGAAACCCTTTTGACAAACGGAGGTATTTTTAACTTTGTATGTGTACAAAAAGTGTTTAAGAGAAAAAAAAAAAAGAGTGTTTGTACAGGCGTCACTGTGTGGTGATGTTCACTACTGTTGACTACTGAATGTCACACAAACTACTGTCAAGAAATGCAAAATTAAGAGTTCATAGCCTGAGATTTCATAGAACTTACATATTTGTGACAAAAAAATGTCAGAAATTTTTTGAAGAAGGGGCCAAACGATCACTTGCATGGACTGACATGTTTGAGTGCAGTCAGAGGCTTAAAATAGCTGTTTATTTTGATTTTAGCTTTGTTGTCCCCCTGTGCTATAACACAAGGTGATACTTTGCTGGAGATGCATATTCTGCTCCAACTCAAAACTGCTTCGATTCACATCATTTAATTCCCTAATTACCATCTAATAATACACCAAGGGTTGTTTTAACTCCAGATTCTTCCTTTTAAAGGCAAGAAAGTTATCAGAGAGAAATAACACATCTACAAACATACATATTCCTCAGAAATGTCTGTTATTTTCCTCTTTTAATTTATGTTTGAGGCATGATGTAGCTCACATTTAAGCAAACAGCTGAGAGGGTGAACTGTTCTGTGACCAACACCACAACACCAACCCGTAATCATCTCTCTAATAACCCGTTTGGCTTCCTAACGTGTATTTTTGCCCGGTCAAGTCGTCCGGCAAACCCAAAGAGGGTTTTAGATGAGATGTACATTTAACATTTACCGTGCAGCTCTGCTGTAGACTGGAAAGATTTGTTTCAACGTAGATCTCTGGAGGGAAAGCAGTTAAAAAGCAGTTAAAAAGCATTTAAAGCAGGAGCATTAACTTGAATAATAGTTCAAGATCTGTGTGTGTTTTGTTTTATTTCTAACAGTGTAAGAGAAAGCATCGGTTTTGCCAAATGGTGCTGATCAAAGTTTGAGATGAGCCTACGTGGTAATGTTTAACTGAGAGTAAAGCAAAGCTTCTTGTGCCACCCACTGTGCAGCCTACGCTACATCAAGCATGCTAATGCATGTTGTGTAATTCCAACGCTGCGACCCCGGGTTAATCAAAACTGACTTCTTCATAACTAATTTACAATAGTCTTTTTTCTTTCTCTTTTTTTTTATACATTTAAATACCTATGAAGCATTTAAAAGCAAAAACATAATAAAGACAACCACAGGCATACTATGTTTAAAAGGGTTTTTCCATGACGATCAAGATAAAGATAGACATGAGCTTGGCGTCAAGAGTTAAAGAGGCAGGCAGAGACAGACGCACATGTTCATTCGTCAAACAGCAACAAAGAGCCAATTGTAGGCTCCACCTGCCCGCATAAATCCCCACTATGCAGCTGACTGGGAGCGTCTGTGGCCAAATCACTCTATCACCCCCACAGAGTCTCTGTGTCCCCTCCCACTTTATCACGTGTGCTAGCTTTCCTCTGCCTTTCAGACAATTTGGGAGGGTTTATCAGTATGCAGCGATTGCACCTAAAAGGCTCTGAGATACAAGCCTCGAACCGAGGAGGTGGTTCTAGTTTTGACTCATCCCACTGCTCGCATGTCTTGCATCTCAAATTTCACAATACAGGAAAAGCTCACAGGGTCGTACAGTGTGCCACAGAGCCAGCCTCCTTTTCCTTCCCTCTTCCTCGGCCAGCTGCGGTGGCTGAGCTCCCTCACATCAGCAGTTATATCTGGCTGCCTTGAAGAAATTATCCAGAGACCTCATTACGCCTCTCTGGGCTGATTCCTGCGTGTAGCTGGCCACGCACACGAGGCCAAGAGCCAAAACAGCTATCAAATCCAAATGTCACGTCACTCGGTAGACATAATTTGATATGTGCCCACAGTTGTGTTAGTTAAAGGAATTAGTCTCATGTCCTACAGATATGTCATTTTTTTTGACTCTCAAAAGCCAGCTCCAGATACACCATCTGTTTCTAATGTTTGGCTTCCCTGGTACCTTCATCTCTACATGGCTGTTTGACTATGCCATGTGCCTCGAGACAAAAAAACAAAACATTTTCTCAGTATTATGGGTTTGATGGACACTGAAAACCCCAAAATTATCATCAAGGCACATCTAACTAAAAGCTGTTTTTCTCTAACATTTTGGAGATTATTGTCCGTGTTTAAATACAAAACAAACTAAAGGCTGCAGCAGAAAGGCAGTAATTCCACCCCTCTTATGTGTTTATATCATGAACTGCTCTATTGAATATTGCAGTAGAGGTCTTTAATACACTGTAGGTCTGCTTCCGATTGATACTCACATGCGGCACACATGGGTCAGGAAAGTGCTGACCAGGCTCTCGTGTTTGCTGCAGATGTCCTTCTGAAATGAACTTTTTAACCAGTCCTCAATGTTGCAGACCTGCAGGACCCTGCTGGAGTACCAGCAAATGCTCAAGCAACGCAACGAAGGTCCCACCACAAAGTTGTCCCTTCTTAGCTGACAAGGGGAGCTGAAGTGAAGCAGGTTCCAGAGGCAGGGGTCGAGGAAGACCTCACGCAGTTGATGACAGGTAAGGGAAAAACTCCTCCGGCTGTCCTTGTCCAGGAAGGAGAAAAGGTGGAGGAGACACTCACGATTTAGCTGGGTGAGTAGCATGGTGAGCAGTCCTGAGACGCACAGAGAGGCCTTGTCCCTGGGGGAGCAGCAGGCCTGCTGGTAGACAGCAACAATGAGCCCACAGCCTGCATTGTGTGGCCTAGATACATGATGCCCCCTCAGGCACACCCTGAAGCCCTGCACATATAAGGACGCGAAGTGAAGGCTATTTTGGGAAGACAACTGCTGCACGCTTTAAGGATGGAAGTGTTTGAGCCATACGCTCCCTTGCCATCTGTCAAGGCTCTCAACAGGCAACCAGCGCTGCACTGAGCCAGATGTTTATGCTTTCCTGTCCTACTTCGCAGAAACAGATGCACACTAATAAGACACACGTACAAGACAAAGTTCAGACAATTCTAAGAATTCAAACCACCATCCTGGTGAGGACGAAATGTGTTGGTTTAATTATTGCTTCATTTGGCTTCACTTTGTACGATGATAAGCTGTGTGTGCAGTTTGAAATTAGAGCCCAATTTTCACATTAATTATTGCTAAATATGGAGAAAGGCTGGATGGAATTTCAGCTTAAGTACTGTAAGGTCATCCATTCATGCACCTTCTATACCCACTTTAATCAGATCCAGGGTCACTGGGGGGCTAAAGGGTATAATAACTGTGTAGGTGGGTGGGTGTGAAGCTGAGACTTCTACATTTATTTTATATACGTAAAGGGAGGATCTTCAAGTTATTTGAGAGCCCAAATTATACTTTTAGACTGAAGCACTGCTTTGCCCATTTCAGGTGTGGAAGAACAAAAAGATGTTAAAATATAATGTCATTTACCACAGCAGTGCGTGGATACACAATTTTACAAACACCTCACAAGTTTAGTCAATGTCATCGCACATGCAACACCAATGTTTATCTATTTCAACTTAGTCAAAAACAACAAATTTGATGATGTCATTTAATTAAACACATGGTTCTTTGTACAGTACTAGTTACAGTTGGGCAGACTCATTAACATATCTGAACACCTTTGGAAACAATTAGTTTCCCCCGGACTGTCTTCTTCTGAAAGCATTTTAATGAGGAATCATGGATACACAGATGCTCATTGATTTGGTACACAATGTTATCAGTTGAGACACTGAAAATAACATGAGATGGAAGTATTAATCTAATATTCTTATCTTTGGATTATGGTTTGTCTAAACAGTATTATGTTTTGATGTATTAAGCCATGCTCACTCTAATCAATCTTAATTAGGTTTATGGACTGATGGTCTTTACCCAAGATTATGGGAATTGAATTTTGAAAATCGAGTATGTTTTGATGCAGCCAAAAATGGAAATTGACACAAAATAAATTCTGTTCGCATCCAAAAATATTTCTAAATAAGTGTATCTAATTCCAATTTATATCTTAAAAGTTTTTGAGTTATTACCAACAGTTTACCTTTTATGCAAACTAGTCATACCATCTATACCTTACTAAATAATTTTGAGTCTATCCTAAAGTTTTCAAGATAATAATAATAAAGTACAAAAATAAATCTTGTGAAGTTCTGATGCCTGTGTTCCAAATTCTGGATTAGTCATATTGAACACATTCAGGAATTGAGTATTTAGACTATGTTTACCATGAATGTATCTACTGGGTTACATGAGGGTATAAGAAAACTTTTATAAACATTTAGAGATTGTAGAACATCAGTGTGAAAGAAAAGCAAGTCCACAGCCTTAACCTGGAAAGTCTGACATGTGAGTGAAAGTCACAGCCACGGTTTAACATAGGACGTTGCCTAGGGCAACACATTAAACCTTGAAACAGTGTTTGTTCAACTGGGCTATAGAGGAGCCTGGCGGCCAAAGGAACACCACTATTACGTGTATTCCATCACTCCACACTACCTTGAGTATGTCACGTTCCAGTTATCACTCTTTTGAGGGGGAATGCAGGACAATAGGAAATGCAACAGTTCGGGGCTCATTACATTCTGTTCTGACTCACTGTGTCACAGTGTCCTTAGCCAAACCTGTGGTCCAACAGGCACAATACAGTGTGAGTGCATTAGAGGTAGGCTTTAGTCCACAAGAAAAGGAGGGGTTTTATTAAAATAAAATTTAAAAAAAAAAGGGCAACTTGTGTCTTTTATGTGGACAAAGTAGCAAGCTCGCAGCTGCCTATGAGCAGGCGATGAGGAGCATGTTCCTGCCAGAGAGGACTTGCTGGTTGGCACGTGTCTCGAGGGATGCTCAATGTGTACATTTACCTTGATGTGGGTGGAGATCTTTGGTAAAAGGGTTGAGGAAAACAACAGCATAAAAAGGCCTGCAGAAATACGTCATCTCCTCTAAGCTTGTACTTGAATATATCAAAGGCTTTTTCCAATTAGAAACCATAATAAGGGTATTGTGAAATTTGTATGGGATTTAATTTTCATCTTAGTGAGATATCTGCTGTGTAAAACTCAGAAATTGAGTGTTTTGTTTGACCAAAATAAATAAAAGAGAATAATTCTTTACATTTATTATTTTGACTTTGGCCATAAAAGAAGAACAAAATATTAGAACCTTGTGGATAATTATTTTTTTTTTTTTCTGCTTGGAACAATAAGGGTACATACAGAAGTCCCTGTTTTTCTGTCTAGTCTTTATATTCAGCTGGTGGTTACAGTGATTTTGCTGGTTCATTACAATAAAACCATGATTCAGAATTATTTAAAACATTACAATGCAAGCATAAGAATTAAAGGTTCGCTGTAGTCTTTTTTTTCCCCGTTACCCTTATTTGATACAGATTTTACATCTGAAATTCACCGGGTCCCATGACTTTCCATTTTAGGTCAACAGAAAATGTTCAATGATCCTTTAATCCTTCCAATACAAACAAAACGGTATAACTATCATTTCTGATCCACTGTCTGCGCTCCACAAACCCTACCGAGCATCTAAGTAAAATGCATTTTACTCTCTCTATAAAAAATAAAAAAAATCTTATAATAACTGGGACACAGAATTACAAAGCTTTTAAGATGTAGAAAATATAAAATTAGAAACTTGAGGGAAACAACAAAAACAACTAATATTGTTACAATGACAGTGTCTTGACACAATGGATCTCAGTCAACTGAACACTGGACCAGCTGAGATTTTCCAAAGCTAAGGCTTTACTTCATTACCTTTGGAAACTATTACATACAGAGAGGTCTACCTCAACCGAGGAATACACAGAGAAAATAACGCGAACACTAAATAATAATAAGCAACAAGTTAAACATGATGCTTTTACACAGGCAATTATAAGTTCAGATGCAGATACATTTAATGAGAAAATTAACTATGATAATCATCAAGCAATGTGACAGAAACATAGTTGAGGTAAAACCAAGATGAAGTGACAAGCTAGTTTGAGGCAGTGAATCTGACAGAATCATGGTGCAACAGTTTGTAGATCTTTGAGAGTTTCCTCTGTTCCTGTCTGCTCTAAGCTATCTCTGTATGCTGCAGCTTCCCCTGACGCTGCGTCAGCCTCATTTACTGCAGCCACGTCTTCACACACATCTTCTGGAGCTTTCTCATCCACGGTATCCCTGTGTGGGGCTACCGCATCCATCAAAGCCACTTCTGTGTCTGAAGCACCTCCGTCCCGAGAAACAGCTCCTACCGAAACACCGTCTGTGGCCGTTTTGTCCGCATCGGCTGTATTTGTCGCCGTGCTGTCTGTGGCAACCTTGTCTGAAGTCACTTCGCCAGTCCTCTCCACAAAGAAGAGGATGTAGGCCTTCGCCTTCCTCACTGCATCCTCATTGGTCAGAGTCACTGTGCTGTCATTGAAGTGGTACCAGCTGCCTTCATGGCTGCCATATGCTGTATAATGCCCTGATCCAACCCTGTGAACGCAAACGCATAAATCACACTAACTTTTGCCTTTCAATAGGACTTCATTTATTGCTTCTGAATAGTAGTTCAAAGCATGAAGGACCATTCAGCTGTACAACCCTGCAGTGGCGCAATACTGCCACTCAGAGGCCAGAGCCAAGTTAGCAGCTCTTTGACTTCTCACTTATTAAAATGCAATTTCAAGGACTCTCAATCCGACCTCCTTCAGTGTTTAGTGGTTGCATGAATTTTTAAACTGTAGCTGTTCAATTGTTTGCACAGTGCTTGGATAGCAGACTATAATACAATAAAAAGACCTAGCTGCCAGATGAAAATATCTACATGTGTCGTTCTAAAACTACTAGCCCTGAAAAGAGTCTGACATATCAAGTTATAACACAAAGCTGCAAAGTGGCTGTTAAATCAGTGAGCTGCAATATGAAATTAACCTCACAGTCATAATGAAAATGTACATTTTCCATATAGGTATTAAACTAGGGTTCCTTTTTAGCAAGTGTTTAAATTACCACCACTTGGTCCATTTTCTCGAGAAGAAGTCAAATAAATCTTTAAACCAAGATGAAAAACACCTACTCACCCAGATCCATGATGCACCACAACAGCAACCAGGTCATACAAGCAACTCCCTGGTAATGCTGTTTCAGGCTGCAAAGAACAGGAAGAGCAGAATTTTGTGGAGAACACTGCACATTCAATCCAGTACACATTTTCAAGCCACAACTTTCAGTTGAGCATCTGGGTATGTACACAAACCACAGGTCTCATTTTCAGATGTGCAGACACAAAGCCAGAAAAGGTGAATACAGAAACAGAGTTATTTCAAGATGTTTGTCTGGCATTTTTCTTCAGATCTTTCCAGAGTATTCTCTCTTTTTAAGCCATTTCTTGTACTGTATTGTGAAATTTCATAAATGTATGACAACGTAAATACAAAAAAAAAAGACAATTCCTACAGTAATGTTTCCAATCATCAATCCAGTTGGACATGTGCAATAAAGTAATTATATATGATATATGTTTTTTTTCTTTTAATTTTGACTCTGTGACGTATCACCTGTTGAGTGCAGTCCTTGTGTACTTTACAGAGTGAGCTTTTATTATCAGACTAGCTTTAAGGAGGTGTCTGTTGTGAGTAAATAAGTTGAGTTATTCCATTTACATTATAAAAATGCAAAAACTATGTTGTAAATGTTTATGATAAACTTTACTTCCTTCTCCAAATTCACCTCAAGTAAGTAGCCCCTCATATCCAGGCCTTTGAGGGGAAATTCCACGTAGGTATCCACCTTGTTTCTCAGAAAAGCAGTCCAGTGGAACCTCTTTAGGTGCAGACACAAAACCTGTAATTGGAAAGAAGGGGGAAAAAAAGAACCTAAATTATACTAGAAACTCAATTTTCCAGACTACAGTTTTATACAAGAAGCTGTCAAAAATAATCATTTTAATTGGGGGGGATGTCTCTTCTTGTACCTTTGGCAGCTTCTGGATCCAGAACTTCTTAGTTGATTTTTGACGCTTTTTACACTTATGACAATAATACAGCTCTGTTTCATCGAGTTCTTCCAGGTCAGTGAAGCTACGTAAACAGTCTAAAACAGAAGCACACAAATTCTGAAATCTTCAGGAACTTCACAACTATATTGATGCAAGAAGAAGAAGGAAAAAAGAAAATTACCACGTAAGGTGCATGTTGGACCTGGCTCCTGGTCCTTACTTCTCTTTTGTCTGAACTGACTGGGAATGTCCAAAGACAGATCTGAGTGAAAAGAACAAAAAATGAATTTTCAGTGTTGTGCATTAGATTGCAATGTGTGAAAACTGGGGGAAGGGACAATATGAAAATGTTTGGTTATTTTATGGTCATTTCAAAGAACAAATGTCTTACCAAGAAACGGATCAAACTTCCGAGATTCCGTCCCACATATTAGACAGTTGACCTCATTTTGAAGTATACCACCAAAACTAGATGTGACAACACTGGGAGACCCATTTCTGTACAGGAACAAAAGATATAAAGTTGCTTTAATCAATGAATGTTCGTACATTAAAGATGAAGACCCAGAGAAACGTGGAAAGATGCTGCGCTCTGCTTCATCTTCAGTGCAACCTCAAGATTCACAGACAACGAATCAACATGCTCCCTGCTCGGATGGATTTGTGACAGATTGCAAGTTCACCCAAAGGCCAAGATCACGTGACAAGATCGCCTGTCCGTTTGAAGACAAATATATCACCATGTATCATCCTTTTTAGCGTTAGACATTTAAAAAGGATCAGATGGCATCAAATCAGAATTGCTTTTAAATTTAATAACATACTCGCTCCTCATAGATGGTTCAAATCTCTAAAACCCTGTGAATTGTTTACTCATATCTGCCACAGGTTAAAATAGTGTTAAACTATGAGTGAGGGCTCACTCGTGGTGTTTTATTTTGAAATTTCACCAGATTCTCTCTACCATGCTCATGTCTGACTTCCTGCCAACTCGATCTGCTGTGAATGTATTAATGCGGTCTAGCAGTGTTTAAGCACCAAAATAAATTTGCTGTGCATCTCTGGTGGAGGACATTAAAAATGTTAAATAAATGCAGGAAATGGTCAAGTTTTAACAGATCGAATGACATGTTATAGAGGCATAGTCACATAATAAATAAATACCTTAAAAGCTTCAATATGAAAAAATAAGAACACCTTTTTTTCAGCCATGTCATAGATACTTACAGCATATGTTAAACACAACCACTGTAGGTACTCTAGGTACCCTATGCTAACAGAACAAACTGGTGTAAGATTAGATGAACTCACATGCAGCATTTGCTCTCTGCAGAAGAGAGTCTGACTCCATCCTTAGGTGAGACTGGGTGAGAAGCCCCGTTACGACTACACTGGAGCTCCCTGTGGAGATGGTCTAGCAAGTAACGCATGAATTCATGGGCATCCTGCTGCTGATAGCCTCTGTATAAACAAACAGTTTTTAATTACCCTACAGCAACAGTAACTGTTGTCTTTGAAACAGAGAAATAATATAAAGCTTGGTATACCTGAAACATGGCATGATTTTCCATATGGCATAAAACAAGGAGTCTGGGCTGAAGGCTGTCTGGCTTCCTTGCCACAAGGAACAAAGAGTTTTCCTGAACTCCTCCACCAAAGATCTGTTCCATAAAAAGCAACTCTGTTACCATCACAGTCTGCAGTATTTGGCACTTCACCATCTAAAACTTAATACTCTGCTGGCTTTGAAAATGTAAAAAAAAAAAAGTTTCACTGAAGACTCTGGCCTGCGTCAGAGTATAATATAGCATTTTTTTAAGGATTATACAGCTTTCTGAGACATTTTTTGTCCCTGCAAATATTTGAATTTTTGCCAGCTTTAAACTACCAGAAATGAGTAACAAGTTAATGTCCATAAAATCTCCCTCCTGCAGAAGAGGACCTTACACACTGTTGTCCCCTTGGCTGCGGGTGTGGTACATCCTTCTTCCTGCAGTCTTCCCACTGCGTAGAGCAACTGCGGGCAGTTCCTTGAAATAACAGCTGAACTGCTCAATGTTGCTGTCAAAGAAACAGATTGTGTTATTAAAACAATGAATGAAACTAAACAGAACGCAACAGGTACAAATGCCAAGAATTAAATGTGAGATCTAAGCCTATGAGATACTATAGGTGTATTTGTATCTTAATGGAGATACTATTAACTTACAGCTGATGGTGTGCCTGTTTCTAAGACATTTCAATGGTTTCAAGCCTACATAGCAGCCAAACATTGTTAACTGGCCACTAATATGGTGGCAGGCTACTGAAAGACTAAGATAAGTGATTTACTGTCTCAACTGATACATGATACACTGATTTCACATTTTAGTTGCTGTACGAAAAAAAAAAAAAAGCATTTGAAACAATATGTGTAAAACTAAATCAAAAAGAAAATATTGCAGTTTCATTGCATTGCAGTTTTTTTTTACATTTGTAAGCTTAGTTTACATTAGAGGTGATGTGAGTGATGCTACAAGTGGAACTTGAGGTGTATACATCTCAATATTTACCTTCAGGCTTTAGGTGAAAGCCTCTAGTATACATGAATTCATTTTAAATAACCAACAAGTACCTATGGCGCATAACAATGATATTAAAATGTGCTAAGCACCATTGTCTCAACATGAACACACACCAGAATAATCCTTTAGCAATGAGGCAAGTGCGTTAACTGGGAAGCCTGGCCTTGACCGAGTCTTGTTTCTAAGCAGCCCCTGTAATCCCCCTGACTGTGCCCCAGACGATATTAATAAAGGATGACTGGTTGTGGGGCCCCAGGTCCACGAAGGCAGAGTTGCTGCTTCATGCTGCACAACCAGTCAACCACCCACACACCTCTTCCTGTGTGCAGTCTTACCTGAGGGACTGCAGAATGGCATTCATGAAGCATGTGTTGCCCAGGTTCCGCAGGCCTGTTGCTCCTAGTGCCACTCCATCCTGAGAGACACAAGTCATTTTATTAAGATGTGTGTGTATTTTCAAGTTTTATGGTAAAAGTATGAAAGCAGGGCTAAGGCTTATTTAAATTAACACTGTGTCAATGGAGACCCCTAAAAGAAAAACTTGATCTAATCTTAACAGCACCACTGTCTGAAGTTGAGTAGCTACTTGTTCTGAAAGAAAGTAAAGTAACTATTCAATTATTGCTTACATTGTCTTTTAACAACTTTCCATTTGAAGATGTAGTTTCCTGGAATTTTCTTTTCCTCTGTCTGTCACCCATAAGCATGGAACTGAAAGAAGATAAAGCACCGTTATTTTGGGATTGATCGTTTTTGGTAAACAACTTTTTTCAAGCAGCATTTCAATACATCCTACAGGTGCAATTGTAATTTGGTAATTTTTTTTTTTTCTTTCTGAACACAGGTTCAAGATAGCCCTTCCCCTCACGTGAATAAGCAAAACCGAGGGGTAGGGCTAAGGGGTAGAAATGGGATTGGGCCTTGTAGTTGTCTAATTTTAATGTCAAAAAAACAAACAAAAAAATGTCAAAACACATCCACAATCTTAATTATTTATACACAAATTTACAAGTGTGGCTATAACAGGCTAAAACAATGAAAATTTCAAGAGATGATGAATCTATTGAAGCAATCACTTACTTTTCTAAACTCTGAAGATGTTCCCTCACCTTCTGCACCTGCCCAAGTTTGGTGTCGTTGACGACAAAGTCATCACATCTGTAACTATAAAATTCACATTATTATGTCACTGTGTATCACCAAGTTAACAGTCAGAATATAATAGTTTTAGAAGTGAAAAAAAGGAAATACAATAAATTCGTAAACATTTAGTTCTGATTACTCAGAAATAACTTAAAACTTTGAGCTCAAAATCTCACAGTTTGGTTGTAAGCATATTTGCCAAGGGGGGCACTCACCAAAATACGCTGAAGCTACTGCAGTCCATGCAAACACAATGATGGGTTTTCTCCTTCTCTTGTTTGTCACTTTTCCTTTGACTAATGCCAATACCTTGGCTCTCTTCAAAGTGCTTCTTAGCATGTCCATTGACATATCTATATGAAAGAGGTGACTTTATCATGCAAAACATCAGAAAAAAGAAAAAGAAATCTATATAACAGTTAATCCATTAGCTGTTTAATGGAGGTCTACATCGGGGTACATTAAAAAAAAAAGCGTGTGTGTACACACACACACACACACGTAATTATGGAGGTTATAAT
>JBAMYA010000021.1:6954529-6977036 GCA_037176975.1 Arrhamphus sclerolepis | reverse complement strand
GTGAGAGGGACCTCGCATAGACACACAACATATATATATACATACACACACACACACACACACACACACACACATATATATATATATATTTATATATATATATATATATATATATATACATGCATACACACACAGCAATGGCTAATTCCTCTTTTCAGGAAGGAACCACCACGAGCTGAAAGCCTATGGAAGCCTCTAAGGGACACAGGCTTATAGAATATTTAACATAGGAGTCATGGATACAGTCTATCTAGAAAGATTGCGCCTGGATATTGGTCTGATGGCAGTAACACATCTGAGTGTGGCTTCCAGTTGCCACTTCAAGTTTTCCGTTTGACCATTCAACTGAGGGTGGAAACCCGAGGAGAGGCTTCCTCTGGCCTTGAGAGGTCAGCAGAAGGCTTCCCACATCTGTGGCATAAATTGCGTACCACCGCCTGAGACAATGTCTTGTGGGAATGTATGTATCCGGGAGATGTGTCACAAGAAGCTGGGCAGTCTCAAGGGCAGTGCGCAGTTTAGTTAGGGGAGAAAGTTACCATTTTTAGAAAACCAGTTCACAATGGTCAGAAAATTGTTTTTTCTTTCAATGTGGGAAGACAATAGAGTTAAGGGCAACGTGGATGTTGGAACTGGCAGCTGTTGAAGAAGTCCTGCTGCTGATAGGTGGGAGGATTTTTCATAAAATGTCATAAACACGTGTAGGTATCAGCATTCATGGTGTTGAATTGAAGGAATTTATATAAACTCTCTGGGCCTGGCAAATTGGGGGTTCAAAGTCCCACGTACTAGCCCCAACAAAGCAGGTGGGCAGCAGGATGGTGACAGAATGACTGGAGTAGAGGTTATAAGAACAGGCATTAGGAAATCTAGGTAGGAGGAAGAGAAAAACATTTTGCCCTCTGCATACCGACGAGATACAGAAACAGTTTTTTGTGTTAAAACTCCTTTTTGAATTGTCATAATAGCACATGTTTAGAACAAATAATACTCGATTGTTGCCAACATGTTGCAGTTTCCACATACAGAATAGGAGCAAGTAACTGGGCTGAGGTGCATGGTGAATCATGGTAAATAAAGTAATTGAAACCCACAAACAGACTCTAAATAATTTAATCTTGATTTTTAACTCAAAATAGTACAAAACAGCTTTACTGACATGATTTTGTTTAAGGCGAGCACCAGTGAGGGGTGAAGCCATGCAGAAGAGTTGGGTGGCATCGCCGCTGTCAAAATCCAGAAATCTGTTTCCATTTCATAAGCACCCAGTGCAAATGAATCCTCTGCATCCTGCATGAATCAAGTCAAAGTAGTTTGTCACAAAGCAACATTCATCAGTGGCTTTTTGGAAGTGACAAGCTTTGGATGTGGTGAAAAGAAAACATCCCAAACATCGCTTTCATCATCATTCAGTAGTGACAGAAATGTTTTTTTTGTTGTTGTTGTTTTTTAAGTTTATTTATGTTTATACTGTATTTCTTTTAACCCTTCATGGTACAAATTGTCAGCATTGGGGAAACAGTTTTTCAGGCACTCGCAGAAAACAGTTGCCATTTCCTGCTTTGCTGTTATAAAAGAATAGTTTGCATTGGCCACTGATATAATCACAATATAAGATGGTGTTTGTGCCCTAACCCAATAGGTGATAAAATGTAAGTTACTTTTTGTCATCAAACAACAACAACAAAAAGTAAGTTGTTGGCTCATTACGATGTAAGTTTAGTAGGTGACCAACACATAGTTACAATATGACCCATGTTTAAGCAGACATCATCAGCAGATATATAATTAATGTTTAACCAGCCTCATCATCAGAGGCCCACTCCCTTTTTCTATGATGGCAATAAAACGTGTCATTTGTTTTCAGTCTTCCCGCTCTTCATCACAGAAGAGAAGAAGTTTCAAATAGCTCTGTCCAAAGTTCACTTTATTTTTGCAGGACTTTATTTTGACACACTTCATTTTTTGCTGAATTTTTTTTATTTTTTATTTAATTATTTTTATTTATTTTATTTTTTTTAAAGAGGCTCACAATAGTCAGACCCAGACAGAAATAACTTCAGAGTTTAAGAGGTCTGAATTACAGTGGGGGGAATTGTCCAGTCAGCTTAGCACAAGTAGGAGTATTTCGAAGGTGGTTAAATCCACTGTAAATACTATCATTTCTTTTTGTAATTGGATAAACTAATTATTGTTGGTTTCAGCTGCCAGTCATAATGCAACCACAAAGTTAGAAACAAAGGTGAAAGGCAGTTATATCCAACTATAAAATACTAAAGCAGATTTATTGCTATTATGACCTGTTTCTCTCAACATTATATGATAATGCAAACATCACCACTTGCTGTATGACACTTCTCTAATTCACCATATTGATTTTGTCCCAAAATCTCAGCATATAAACACCAGGCTGACAGCAGACTGAAGAAAATAAGACTATAATACATAGTCTCACAATGTTATCATTGAGCATATGTGCTGTGTATTAGCTGCTTGATAAAAATGGATCTTCTCAGTGAATGCAAATTTAGTTTCAAGCTGCTCAGTCACAAATTCATTCTTAGTGTTACACTAGTCTTCAGGGACGGTTAGCAACGTCAGCAGAAGTTAAAATGAGCAGAAGAGCAGCAGACATTTCGTATTGGACTGACAGTTTTTAGTAAGCCTACTTTTAAGAAGGTAATTATTTTCAGTGATGTATGGGATGTATCCAGTTCAATCCAGTTTTAGGACAGCAAGGCTTTCCCATTCTTTCTTTCTTCATTTCTTTCTTCCTGCTGTTTAATTTGGCTCAAAGGTTTTGTTTCACCTTCCTTAAGCTTCTCGCAGCATCTCTTTTGGTCCGTTCCTCCTGACAGAACTGGTGAAGCCGCGTCAAATTTGTAGACCTTTTTGCTGGCATTTGCCTTTTCACTGTTGCCTACAGATCTTCAAGACTGAGTTCAGGGCTTTATCATGGCCCCTTGAATACCTTCACTTTGCTGTCCTCCAGCGGCTTTGAAACTAATCTGGAGGTACAGCTTGAGTCATTTCTTGAGTCGTTTGGAAGACCCTTTCTTAGACCCAAAGTCTACCTTGTTGTCTTTCATCTTGAGATGTTGCTACAATATATCCAGCTCATCCGTCTTCATGATACTATTTTGTGAGGTGCACCAGTCCATCCTGCAGTTAATCAACACCATATCATGATGCTGCCACCTCCATGCTTCATGCCCCCCTCCCCCATACACTTGTACTGCACATTTCATACACAAAGTGCTTTACATTAAGATGAAAAAGGGGGGGATATGTAATTAATAAAAACCAACATATGTAAATAAAATAACGTAACATAACGTAGATAAAATAGGCCTAACAAAAATAGATTTAACAAAAAAACAAAAAACAAACAAACAAACAAAAATAAATAGCAATAACACAAAGCTTAGAATAGATAAGCAAAAGAGGTGTGTGACAGGAGCAGTATAAAATTAGATTAAACAAGGGCATAGGAACACAGCAAAGTTTTCTTTTTAACTTTAAAAGTGTCTGGAGTTGTACACATTGTAGGCTATACATTATCTATTTGTTTTTTCCTAATTTCTTTGATAATTTGAAATCTTACAGGATAAAAGCGGAACACTGCGCGCCCAACGCGCCGACTAAACCACATGGTAAATGAGAGAAGGAATGAAAACTGGGGGGGAAAATGCACACAATGCGCGTTTTTTCTTCTTGTGCTCTCAAGACTCTGCATAGTGCAGGTTAAAGCAGCTGGTAGTGCTACAGAGGCTGCTGTTGTGTGTCGCATCACACGTCATCTGACAGTATTGAGCGTGGCACATTTGTGGCACGTGCGCTCCGCTAAACTTTCTCCAAACACTTCTGCCGTCGGCATCTGTGAGATGGAAACCAAAATGAGCCATCTGCCTTGGATGCGGTCGCCACTGTGTGCCTGTCACCCTCCTGTGACCAACTGACTCTGACGGCCGTGTTTTGTTGTTGCTCTGACGTCAGCTGCAAAGAAGCTGACAGCATGAGTATAAAAGCGTTTTTGAAGACTCCGAGGTCCTGCTCTGCGCCGGGTGGACACTGAGCTGAGGAAATCAAGATGCACTTTGTGAGCCTCCCTCCCACCGTTGTGCTACAGCTGACTTTAGTCAGCGTGCTGCAGGGTAAGATCTTTGATGAGCACAGAACTGAGCAGAAAGGACACTTGCAGGCAGGTGTCTGCATCCTCCTGCACAGGGGGAATGTACTACTTTTTAAAGATTAGTTTTAGAATGTTTGAAGTGAATAAATTTTGCTTTTGTGAAGTGTCTTAATAAGGTACAGTTGTACATTTGGACAAAGTTTGTTTTCTCTTCTGTTTTTATGTCTGTTTCAGGTGCCAAATGGACATATAATGGTAAGTCTGATATTATTATTATTTTCACATCAATTTTGCATAATGTTTTGGTCAGTTGAAGAAAAATCATAACTCTTTGATAAGTGTATTCAAGCATTAAGAATGAACTATTATACTCAAATGTGGTGGATTCCCAGCATAAAAAGTAAATAAGAAGAACTGGGCATCACTAATTTGAAATAAATTTTATAACTTTTGGTGATTACAATTCAATGTTAGAATTCAATTTGATTCAGCACTAAAATATATCATGTCAGAGAAGTTATAGTTGATTTGCAGTGCTTATCCTTCGTAAACATCAACCTGTCAAATGAAATGAGAAATATGGTGATCGTGTCAAATCCAGAACTTTGTGATGAAAAGGAGGGAAAAAAAGGGGGGGGGGGCATCTTCCTTTAAAACCAAAAGACAACTGCTAACATCATCACCATCACATAATGTCACTGTAGAGTTCATTTACAGACTCTGCATCCACAGCACTTCATTAGTGGATGACGCTCTTCATGTCACGCCTCAAGGTCTGTGGGCTTCTTGAGCCATGACTCCCTCTTACATAAACCGTGCTCACGGCGTGACCACTTCTCAGTGCCAGTGCCTCTCAAGAAAATCTTCTGCAGTCAGGGACTGAATTTTAAAACTAAATGTCAGCAGGTAAAGGGATGAAATGTCTTTTACTTTCCTTTTTTTTAAAAACAAACAAAAAAAATCACTTTTTTATTGTTTGAGTAAAATCATTTAGAGCAAAGACCCACAATCTTCAATTTAATTTGCACAATGAAAAAATGGATGAAATTTCTTATTTCTGTCAGATGACTCGCTCTGTACTGTACAAAGAGGTGAAAACATCCTACTGTTGAAGATATAAGAGAGTAATATAACATGAAATGTCTGCAAAGATTACAGAGGGATGCGTTGCTCAACTAAAGAAAACCTCTCTGACTTTATCATAACTGTATCGTGATGAATTTCATTTAAGACTCAGAGCCTTGAGAGGACTTCTGTCGTAGTAGTCAGTTGTCTGTAGGGCTGGTGGCACTTTTCAGTTGACATGAGCACTGCTGAGTCATACAGTTTACTCCAACCTCAACAGTTCACCCTCCAGCGGAGGACAAAACAGTGAATGTTAACGTGGAGCGACCGTTCTCGTTTTCTTCACTGAGTGATTGATAGACGGAAAGCATTGTCTAAACCCTCTCATTTAACATTTCTGTAACATAGAAAGGTCACTGTATCAAGCAAATATGGTCCTTGATAGGACCTGCAGGCATGCAGGTCCTATCAAGGACTGTCAAAGGACCAAGGGTCCATAATTAAAGGGAAGCAGATTTCTAATTAAAATACAAATGATGTGAAGGATGGGCAAGCCCAGCTACACGGGTGCATCCTTTTACTTGTTATCGGGCAGACTTTTTTCAACTGAACTTTGGTCCTCGCATCCAAGCAGCATTTAGTGATTTAACAACATTTGTTGATTCCTTTTGGCATGTGTCATGTAATCAATCGAGATTTGTGTGACAGACTGGTTGGGGCCAGGCTTCATGCTGCATCATTCATATTTAACCATGGTCCGCTGGCACGTTGTGAATGCTGGATTTTCAGAATAATTCTCAATGAATAATGAATCAGTGCCAAATAAGCACCCAGGAGGAGATTATTCAGGGCTTTGCGTAGTATTCTTACTTGATAAAGGTTTTTCATTTAAACTATTTCGGGCCTCCATTTTCACTGAGCTCTTTGTCTGAAATTCAGAAATCAAAATATTTAAATTCGAGGACGAAATATTTCAAACCCAGAGCTACATAATCTCGTTTTCCATCACTTTCTTATAACCATTTCCCCTGCTACTTTATTTCAAAGCACAGTGTGCCTACTTAACTTTCCAGACACGCTACCGAGAGACACCACCATGCAACTGAGGTCACTTTGTAAAACTGCATGATTCGATCTGCAGATGTGGCCATTTTTAGTGTCTTGAGTTTTATAGAAACCTCTCATTTGGAAAGATACAGAATTCTCACTGCTTGTCCTTGCAAACAACAGTCTGCTCCTTACTCTTGCTGATTAATGGCCCTTGTCTATTACACAGTGCACCACAGTTTGATGGGATGGCAGACCATTGACTGGTCAGACAGAATTCTCACCTCCGGACATAACCACAACTCTCTGGAAGTACTCTCTGCGGCCGCTCTGAATTCCTGCGCAGTGGCACCCTTCTTTGTTCTTTGCAGAGAGAAGTCATGTGCAAGTTTCTTTGCAGTGTTGGCAAATCTGTGGGCATGGATTACATATCCATATGCATGAATTGTGAATCCATGAGCAGGAGTACTAGACCAAATGCACGAAGAGACAAGGGAGAAATCTCATATTTATTCTCGCACAGGGACAGATTTTGTTCATTCCTTAAAAAGAAAAAAAAAGACAGATGAGATCTTTGCACATCTGGGTGTGAGACTGGGCATGGAAACACACAGCTTGCCAGAATGTTAAAAAAAAAAAAGTCAAAATTTCCTCCTGCTGACCTTAGCCTGATGAACTTTACCTGATAACTTTAATAGTTACTTGAGTTTGATAATTATTGTCGTTAGTTATTTAATTCTTGGATGAATTTGTGTACTGCTGGTCTTAAAGCAAACTCTCCTGCCGGGAACTGAAACCTTAAAATTCAGCACATTACCATTTTAAACGTATTATTAGTAGTCCTCTTTGATGGCCACAGGCATATCTTAAATGTGATTTATTGTGTTGTTGCAGGGCCAGATGGACAGCAACACTGGTATAAGCACTTTCCATACTGTGGTGGTGCTTTCCAGTCCCCGTTAGACATCGAGTCAGAGCTGCTGTTCTTTGATCCATCTTTACGCCCAGTTGAGGTTCAAAACTACAACCTGTCACCTAACGAACAACTCACTCTTGGAAACAATGGACACTCCTGTGAGTATAAAACAAGAGAATGAATCACAGAATATGTAACAGTGCATCATTCTTCAAAAGCCATGCGTACTTGAGGCTCTTTTTATCACAAGTGGTGTGGCAATAAAACACTAAGCAAGTGTTCAATTTTGTTTGGCTTCAGATGTTGGAGCTGTTAAAATCAAAGGGATACAGTCATCAGAAATGGCCACACATAAATATGGAGACCTAATTTCTGGTTCAACAAAAAGAAAATGATGGGAGGATCATCCTTCTAGATCTGCCACAGCAATTTTCTATAATCACTCTCTTATTATCTTAACTGTCCCTCTGCCCAAAGAAAAAGATCCTAGTTTAGTCTGGGAAAGCATAAGCGATTTCTGCTCATCTGTTATGCCTCTGCTGAGACTGGCACATCTTAAATCTGATTCACTTTGATGTGCATAATATCAGTTTTAATATCAGTTTCTTCTGTAAATGCTAACTTTCAGAACATACCTCAGACAAGCATCATAAAAATGCTTGATAGGCAGAGATGCTTATTTTTTCTTCTGACAGAAACTGTAATATGTCAGGAATTTTAGTGCCAGTCTGTGCTGAATATGTATGTAACGTCTGCTAAGTGATAGTGGTAATTCACTGCTGAGAAATCTGTGGACGTAAACCCGCTCAGACCAGCCAAATGCATATCTGATGGGCCTCCACACCGCAAGCTGGAAGGCGTCGTCAGTGGGACGTTATTGAAATGAGCTGACTCAGGTTTTTTTTGTGTGTAAGCATTCATGACACACTGACAAACATGTGAAATGCACCACACACCACCCCATTATTATGTATGTTCAATGTAGCCACACAGGACAGGATGCAGTGGGGCCACGCTGACCTTCCCAGTTTAGATAAGGTTAGACTTGATGCTTGTAGACTGAGATGAGATGACTCTTGCCCTGCTGTGTGATGTGTGTTGAGATTGAATTTCCTTTGATTTTGCAGTGCAATTATCATTGCCCTCCAAAATGTACATCTCCAGCCTGCGTCATCGTTACACAGCAGCTCAGCTGCATTTCCACTGGGGGTCCAGCAGTCAGCCCACTGGCTCTGAACACATGGTGAACAGCAAGCAGTACGCGGCAGAGGTAATCAAAGCCAAAGCAAACAAAACCTATTATCACCTAAAACGATATCAAAGACAGCAATGGCTACTTCTTACTCTAATATTACTTACATTTTCAAGTAACTTGCAGTTGAGAATCTTCTCTTTTGTGCTTCTTATTTGTTCATTCAATTATAACTGATTTATACTGAATGTGAATATATGTCATGTTGCATGTAGGAGTAGCTGAGTCATTTTTAAAACAGCCCTCCTCCATTATCAGTGTCTTCTATCATTGTTGCTTTTGTGGTTATCTTCTCATGTGTTTGGCAAAACGTTGGTCAGGAAATCTGATGGAGAGGAGATGGAGATAGGAAAGGACAAAGGAAATGTACATAACTGGGAAAGTTGAATCATGCAGAAAAGCAACAAAACAGGCGACACAGATCTACGTGCACACTGGACTAGATCTCCAACTCTGCGACTTTGCTCCCTTTTACCTTCCTGCGCATTGTAAATGTTGCTTTTTGGCTGAGTTGATATGTTTTTTTTTTTATGTGTTATAAATCTAAGGAAGGTTGAAATAAGATCCACTTAACAAAATGTTGTTTTGGCAGCAACTGATCCTCTCCAACATCAGACCCAATGTTTGACTGATTTATTAAAGAAACAACTTATAAACCATCAAAAAAAAAATCATCTGTGTTTCATTTTGACATAGACAGTGGGTTTGATCAGCCAGTGCATTGATGATAAAGGTTTTCATATCTCATGAAACAATTTTAAAACAATAAAAAATAGTTCTGGATTATTTCCCATTGAGTCAAGCAGACTGGGGCCTACACTGGCTACATTGTTGTAAATATTGTGGTCAAAATGTTTTAGTCTGATTGGTGGCTATGTTGTTACACCATCAAATCTATATTGCAGTCTGATCAGTCTCCTCTATGGACCGCTGATGCCTGAATTTGGTGTCCAGTTTTAGTCATCTACTTTTCTTTAGCTTCTTTTCTACTCACTTGACATAAACCTAACATCGACAGTCACAATATATTGGTCGATAATAATATTTTGGTTGGTAATAATAATAATTTCAGTCCTAGCTCCTGATGTAACTGTTTTCTTTTATTTGGCGTTCTGGTGCTGGAGTAGCACTGGTTTTCCAGTCTTGGAACCAGTAATTCCTTTTTGGTTGGCTGTCAAAGAAACCAAAACACAACAAATAACCAATTCTAAGTTACTCTGGCTCTAAACCATTACTGGAACTGTTTTGACAGGAAAAGGCCCATTTAAAACTTGTCATCATCTGCCAGCCCTTCACATGGCAACAGGACTTCCATTGATCAATATCCTCTGCCAGCAGTGGAACCCAAAAAAGCAACAAGGAAGTTCTCAAATAATAAGGGCCTTCATCCAGCTCGGAAACCCCCACATAGGTGGGAAACAAACAACCCACAAGGATTATAGGAACAAATCCACTGCTAGCCTGTCAGTACTAGACATCCCTGGACGCCTCCATGGACGACACCCTTCAAATCTGAAGCAGGACGTGCAGGTCTCTAAAAACTGTACAGTAGTGTAAGTCAGCTGTGCTAAAAGTGTTGTTAGGCTTGTCTGTTTTTTAGGTTTTCTGTAATGGTCACATTACACAGGCTTGACAAATGAAGGATGGATACGTAGTGAGTCAGAGGAGCAAATCAGGAAGCAAATCTGTGCAGCTGCATCATCATTTCTGAATGCGTTTGGTTTGGTCTATCCATATGAAACTGCCACCGCAGCATTACAAACTGACATGGGATTTGCAGAAGATCAAACCTGTTCAGGCCTTACCTCCGGTGCCCACACCAGTAAATCCACACCAGATGTGACCATAACAAAGTATTCATTTTTTAACAAGAATTTACAATAGTGGGAGCATAGCCTGTATCGGAGAATATGTTGAAAAGCTCTTAATATGATGTTGTTCGATTCAGTGCTTTCAAGAGATTGATTTTATTTAAAGAGGAAAGTTTTTTGTTTGTTTTCTTTTTTAAAGAAAAAACAAAACAAGACTGCCTATTAATAAAACCTGCTAAGTTTAGGACAGTTTAAGCTAAAAAAAAAAGCTCTTTTCAACAATTAAATTAGCATATTTCTGTCCCCAGCTGCACTTTCTAAAAAATAGAAAAGAGGGCATAACTTAGCCTAATTATGCACATTGCCGTACAGCATTTCAATGTCTTACTCCTGCAGGGTTTTGAGAGATTAAAGCACCAGACAATTATATGGTGTGGTTTTCAGCCACCTCTGGAAAGGAGTGGCTGTCTGTTCTTTTTAATGTGTCAAAGCCCTGCAAGCAGTTTTCACACAACAGTTTACTTTGGTGCTTTAAGTCAAGCAGAAGATCTGGCAGTAAAGCTTAAAAGAAGGTGAAAATAGAAGTCTGTTTTATGTAATTTGTCATTGTTTTAATCACAGAGGGTATACCCTGCAACCTGTCTGCTTTTATGTCACCATACCAAAGCTGCGGAGCCGCCACATGTAAGGTGCTGTGGTTTGACCTGAGTTTCTCGGTGGACACGTCAAGAACATGCATCATTTCAAGTCTCTCCAGACTCCAGAACCACAACTCCATGATGACATGTTGTTTTCAAGGGATGGAACGATGGGGCATTGAACATTTCCCAGAAATTGTCCAATGTCTACGTTCGTCTATATATACAATAACATCAAATTTAGACAGGATGAGACTCTTGCTTTTGGATTGCAGCAAAGAGAAAATACCATGACTGCCTAGCAGATTTTATACATATGAGTATACACACAAGTAACAGAAAAGTGTCACTTATTTAAAACACTTGATTACAACACCTCTGACTGTTTTGCTGTTTCCATTTGTAACAGTGCACGTTTACAGTAAAACGCTGATACTAATGCTTCAGTAAAGGACGTTAATATTTCTGCCAGCACTGCAATTAAACATCTAAATCTTTGATTCTTTGTAAGTTTAAGCAAAAATAGAATAATGAATGAGTCATCTGGATCTGTAAATCTTCAAGAGGTTTTGGCTACTTCAGCTCAGTTCCATTCATTTCGCTTTAGTTTTACTTGTGTACCACCAGATTTACAAGAAAAAACCATCTCCGGGCACTTTGAAATACCCAGCAGCTCCATCTCAGCAAACAATTGGCAGCAGCATGAAGGAAAAACAAATACTTACCCAAGCTGTTTGAATTTCTTCGGCTTTTTTTTCATGCACTTTTAACATATTTTCTCTTTCCCTCATAGATGCATATAGTTCATTACAATTCAGACAAATACCCCAATATATCCAAGGCTGTGGATAAATCTGATGGTCTGGCTGTGCTAGGTGTCCTGATTGAGGTGAGCCCTGGTGGAGCTACTGAGATGGACCAAATGATCTTATAATTTTGGTATTTTTGTGCAGTGGAGTCTTTTAACTGTGCTTTGTGTGTAGATCGGAGAGTTCAATCCAGCCTTTGATCAGTTTCTAAAGTTCATCAATGGTATCAAATACAGAGGTAAGTCTGAAGATTTCCACACATGAAAATCAAAATTCTGACCTTAATAATATGTCATATGGTGTTTTAAAGTGATAAAAGAAGGTTAGGCTATGTCCACTTCTTTCCAGCCCTCTTTGGCTGAAAGGCAGGCATACATGCTGGACAGGGCACTAATCCATCAGATATAGATGAAAAGCCCAAAAACATGTACAGAATATTAGTTTGAAAGACTACCGCATGCCTTTGTGTGAGTGTGGACGGATATTTCCTCAGTCCAGTCCTGTGATGGACTGTCACCTCTTGATAGGACTGGCTCCAACCTCAACATAACCAGAAGTAGATATAGAGAACGAATGCATGAATGAGCTGAGGACCACTCGTCACATAGCTGTAATTGCAGTAAAGACATGGAGGGCAATGGGGAAGTGGCAAAGGGAGGATGCAGGGTTAATTTGTTATGAATTCAACTATAATTGATATTTATATACTTGAATGATTTGAGACCCCGACAAAAGAAGTAATTTTAGTGAACACGGATTAGTTTTTAGGGTATAAATCGATACAACCTTCTTTTCAACTGCTCTCTGTTCAGTGTTGCCACAGTGGTATGATCCACGTGATTAGTTTTATGCCAGACGCCCTTCCTGATTCAAACTTAGACCGCCTGCATGGTAGGCCTAAGCACTACCTTTAAGCCACCGGTGAGACCATTTATCCCGAGATTGGAGACATAATTTTTCTACTGTTTTACATCAGTGTAAATAGTTGTTACTCAGTTGACTTTGCTTTTGTCATTTCAACTGTCAGATCAGAAAGTGCAGGTGCCCGGTTTCAACATCAGAGCGCTGCTTCCGGCACGTTTGGATGAGTATTATCGCTACGACGGGTCACTAACGACTCCTCCATGCTATCCAAGTGTGCTATGGACGCTTTTCAGAAATTCTGTGACAATTTCTCAAAAACAGGTGCTTCAACACTTTGTGTAACTGACATTACTGTAAACAAGGCTGTAGTAAACTTAAATTGATTTTTAATAGATTGTTAAGCTGTCTGATCCTCCCTCTTTTAAGCTTAACTGCTGTGGAAAAGTCCGTGTGTAATTATTTTTGTTTTGCTCTGTTTTTAGTATCAGGCCATAGCAACAACCCTCTTCTCCACTTACGTCCAAGACTCAGCCGCCGTGTCGCTACAGAACAACTACAGGGAGCCACAGCCAGCTGATAGCCGTGTGGTTCTGGTATCTTTTAAAGGAGGTAAGTATGGGCTTCCAAATAAAAATGCCATAATGCTGATGCATGATGGAGGAGATCACACGAATTATATTGGCACGTTTGAATTGTTTTCTGGGCATTTGTTCTTCTGCAAACCACAGGGACCTCAGGCTGGCTTTGGCTCATGTGGTATCACCTGCTTCTGGCTGCACTTTATGCTGAAAACTCTTGTTGATTGATAAGTGTGATTGAAAGTAGGTCATGAATGAACATCCCACTGTCGTACCAAGAAACACTTACGTAGTCGCCTGGTTCACCACACTATAAGGTAGTTGGTCTGAGTGTGCATGTGTTCTTCATTTTCAGTGGTTTTCTCTTAGAGCTATACTCTTTCCCCTACATGGCAACAGGGAATCTTTTGCTGCTGACTTTCCTGAGAGGCTTCTGTGAGCTGATGGCTTGTTCTGTTGCATGGTAGGATGAGAGTCCAACATCGTTCAGAGGAGTGCTCGACATGCTGGAATGTTTAACATCATTGGCTCTGTGTCTGATGCAGGCAGAGGACTGCATGGTACCCTTACAGTCACATCTCCGCTCACAAGGAAGCAAATTATTCAGCAGCTGCTGGTTGGCGACCTAGCAGACTTGGCTGATGAAGGGCTGTACAAGCTCCTACCAAGTGGCTCGAAGAAGCTTCAAGCTGGCAAGAGGAAAGACCTGAAGAACTGGCAAAGTGAGACTCTGACCAAACCCAAACAACAAACACTGAATCCTCCTCTCTGGAAGAAAAGCCAAGCCAACCGCTATGTGGGAAAACTGGGCCTGGCTGAAGACACACTGTGCTACGCCTCACTGGAGCAGAGAGTTTTCCATCGGCTCAAACAGTCCCACAGTGAGAATGAACTTGTTCAGGCTCTCAGAGATGCAGTTTACCCTGAACTCAACCTCAAGAGCTACTTGGACTGTAAGTCAGACTTGGCGCTCCCCACTATCAGACAAATTCTCCAAGGACGACCAGCTGACGAGGCTTTGGAGTTAGATCGCTCCCTGACAAGAGCATTGATGAATCAAAAGAAAACTTCCACAGCAAATAAACAAAGTGGACCAACGACAAAGCATGGCAGTCTGCTCCCTGCTACTGTTCCCAGGAAACCACTCAGCCGGGGTTATCCACATCCTTGGCTTTTGCCAATGGAGTGGGAAGACTAGCGATATTGTGAACACAGCCCCCACTGTCCCTTTTGTAGAAGACATCGGTTGTGTGTCCCTCAATGAAAGACTTTCTTGAGCCTGTGTTTGCTTAATATTTTAAAAAACAAACCATTCTTTCTAATGTAGGCACATTAACATAGAAATGTTTTATCATTTTATTTACACTTACTTTTCTATGCTACTTCTTTTGCAAACTCACTCAGATGTATACATGGTTGTCACCAGTGACTTTAAGGAGATTATGACTCTGTATATTTGTCCAGAAAATCCTTTGCATCACGGCTTTTGGTGCGTTTTTTTATACAGTTGTCTGGCTGAATATTACTTTATAATTTCATGTGTCAAAACAATAAGTAATAATTATCTATATCAAGGAACAGAGAGTATACATCTCCTGATATGTCTGAGAAACAAATATTTACAATGTACAACAGGATGCAATAGTAATCAATAGTTTGAAAACAGTGAGAGTTTTTCTTATAGTTATGTAAACATGCAGTTGGAGCTTAAGTAATAAAAGCAACCATGCCTAACATGACGTATCTGCTTCAATATGCTCAAATAACCCTCCTCTCTAAAATATGTTGTTAAAAACACACAAAATACTTAGATTAATTTAAAATACTCATAGTTTAAGATATATTCCGAACACTCCACATCATTGTTTTATGTGCTTAGTGCAATCTGTGTTAGTGATGATGTCATATGGCCAACTTTTACTGACATGCTCAGTGCCAAATGTTTGCTACTTTTGATTGTACTATCTATTCGAAAGACAGCAGTTGAGGTAAAGCAAGTACGAACAGGAGTAAAGACAGTCTCCTAAATACCCACTGGTGAGTTCTTGTCACAACTTCTCTTCTTTCCCTGAAATATCTTTATCAACTTCAAGTGACAGGAAAGAGCTTGAGGGTGTTTCTTTGCATAATGGAGGAATATGATATTAGTCTGGGCAGCTAGCATAATTATTTCCCTCTTCGATGCTATGAAGTGGTCTGGTTCTTCTGGATTTGATTTCCTTGGTAACAACAGCAACAGATGCAGAAGAAACTGCCTCTGGACATCATTGGATAGGGGTACAACCAATCAGAGAAACCAACCTTGTGACCCAAGCAGGCTAATATCAATGAAACAACGAAAATATCAACATCCAAAATAGAGGTGAAACACTGCTTATGGTTTAAAACTCATTGGTTCAAGGGGGTATTTGCAATTCTGCAGTTATCTTGGTTATTTTGGATAGTGACTTTTGGACACACCCATATTAGTTATTGCATGAAGCCCACGCCGGCCCTGTTGGTTTGTTATGGTGAGTAGAAATGGCTGAGAGAGGCTTATCAGACCCATATCACAAGGGTGAATTCTTGTGAAGTGAATGGATATGGCAATCAGGCTGCTGTGGTATAATATTTTAAATAGTATTACCAATCATTGATGTGCAGGTTTGCTTTGACAAAAAGCAGAAGCTTACAATGACATCATGCTTACAGTTCTGGTCATACTGGTGTGCATAATTTGTTGAAATTACTTTGGAGTTCTGATCCCTATCGATCACACCTCAATCTCACTGATTCTCATAGAATTACAGTATGTTCACTTTTTATTTCTTTTTTTTTTAAATTTACTTTTTTTTATTTCAGAAGAAAGAAATATCTCTTTCCCGCTGTTGTCATTCAGCTTTAATTACTTGTGTCCCCTGAGAGGGAAACTGGTTTTGCAGCAAAAGAGATCACATAAAATACACATAAAAAACTCAAACACATGCACATATGTCAAGCACATGAGAGCACAAAGGCACACTGAAGCATTAGAGTCGTCCTGGTACAGTGAGTCTAGGACCACCAACATTGGTCAGGCTTGCTGGAAGACTCAAACTTTTTTTTTTTTTTTTTTTCAAAAGATAAAGTGATCAACAGCAACAGTAAAACAAACAAACAAACAAAAACAGTAAAAGAAAAAAGTGACCATAAATATGTCCAGAATAGTCACCATGGCCACGGTATAACTTAAGTTGAGGGCAGGCTAACTCCTTACCTGGTCTGCTTTTAAAATGGTGATTGCTGCAAGGATAAAGGAGTATTTGTGATTACTCCTCATCGAGGGAAACCTGAGCCTGGAACTGGAGGGCAAGGCCTGAATCCATTTAACAGGGGGTGAGCAGCATCTGACAGGATGCTTTGAGTCTTCCTCTCTACCTGTTTGTAGAAGAGCTCTGACCACAAACTCTGCTGAAATCCCATCATCGTACTATTGAAATACACCTGTTGTACAGACACCATAAATTTTTCTCCACTCTTGCTTTCCTACCTCTTTGATCTTCTCTTATTTTGTTATACATTTCTAGTAATATTTTAAATATTGTCCATCAACAGAATGTGTTAAAAGAACCCCCCCAAGACATCATACATACGTTTTTGCTTTTGAAGCCTCTTTTCTGTCTTTCTGCCTGGTAGCATAATGGCAGGAACTGATGTCCCCCCAACCCCCGTTAATTCAGGCACAATGAGCTGGTCTAGGACATACCCACCTTAGCTCAATTTCTAAAATTTAGCTACTTTAGCTTGGATGATTTAGCTTATGCAAACTTACATTGCCTCTTTTTTATTTTGATCAAACATCCTCATTTCAGATGTTGTTACCAAAATAAATCTGTAACAAGTGCTGCCAGAGCTGAAACAAGGACTGAGCCCCACTGGGAAATGTGTAAGGTGGACCAGTCACCAACAACTGTGAGCCTAAGACCAAGTCGTAGGCCATACTTGGTTATCCATTGGCTCGTGGTTTGGCTAGTCAACTTGGAAGTGTCCTGAAATGATCTGCTCAACTGGAGGACCCAGCTGTTGCAAATGGTAGAAGCCAATGAGCAAGAAGCAGTCAAGTTAGCGTCTTCTAGTTAGCCCTGGCTAGGAGCCTGCATTTTCAGAACACATACAAGCTACATAGTTTATAGTGTATTTTCATGTGTTATTTGTTTATAGTCAATGCATACTGATGACGCACTTCTACATCCACCTGCATCTCGACATCAGTCATAGTCTGCTAGAGGGCTCATTGACGTACAGCCTGTGCATATCATTCTTGACATCATACCCACGATTAAGCAAATGCTAATTGTACAGTGTAAGGTGTCATAGGTCTAAGAGCCCTTAGACTGTCAGTCGAAACACCACATCCCTAATTATACATACATTTGTGGCTCTACGTAATTTGACCTTGTCAGACACAAAAAAAATCTGTCTGTTCTTTTTTTTTTCTAAAGACTTACGTTATGCTTTAGCTGTGTCATGAAACACATGAGGACTTTTAATTGTTTGAATAGTGGTGTTATACATGAGTTTTCTGTTGTCACTTTCTCTCTTTCTCTTTGTCACTCAGATGACCTTTCTTGGATGAACACTGGTATGTTGGTGTCATATGTTTTGTGCTTCTTCACTGTGTTATCATCATCTCCTTATTACACCCATTGTAGGCCCTACTGTTTTCAGTTGTGGGGTATGAAAATGCACATCATTAAGTACATAAATGCATACAGTAACAGTCAACCCCTGTCTTCTCTGAGAAACAACTAATCTCCACTTAAAAGCTTAGATATAAATGTTTAGAAATATAATGCAACATCCTAATTGTTACATGCTTCTATTGCCCCACGCTGCAGGTTTACTGGTACTCATCCTGGCCAGCTCAACACTGGGATTTGTTGTCATTGTGTCTTTAATTTGCTGCCTTTTAAGGCAAAAGAGGTAAGTGAAGCACAAAATCAATAAAAGTATATTACAAATATAGACTACTTGTTAAAATTCTCTTTTCACATTTTTCCCAACTAGTCCACTGGATCATCTCCATCATGATGTCCAAAATGTTCTGACCTGGTTTATCTCAGGAAGATATCTGCTTGTCTGAATTCACTGACTTTCCTTAGTTTGAGCACGTACTCTGAAGTGGAAAATTGCTGAGTATTTCAATGAGAATGGTTAAACTTAATTGACCCGTATATCTTGAGGTTTACAAGTCAGGGAATTTATAGGGGTTATGTCCTCATTAAGTTGATTTTTTTCTTCTCACCAGTCATTTGTGCCAATAGTTACACTACTACCCTGACAGCTTGACGCCACATAATTCATGAGTCCAATTTGTGTAATTGTGGTTCCTGTAAACAAATTATATAGTCCCTGGAAAATAATTTCTAGAGATTTTACTTTAGCAAGTAAGCAATGTTTATTCATATAGCACATTCCTGAAGCAAAACTCTTTGCCATAAAATAAATAAGAGGAAAAAAAGCAGGAAAATTGTAAAGACAGACACAAAATACTGTGGAAATGACCTAAATGTGTGAGTTTTTCTGCTGGTGCAGAAGTAACTTAGTACGAAAATTAATTGGGGGGAAAAAATGGGAGAAAAGAATGTCAGTTTCTAAGTTTCATATTTGTTAAGACAGGTGGTTTTACTTAAATGAGTTGAAATATGAGATAACTATTTTTATTTATTTTTTTCGATTTGTTAAAGGTCAGGCATGATGAGACTCGGCCTCTGAGGTCTTCGTACAGTAGGAACTGAATCAACAGAGGAAGCTTCAGAGTGATAATCATTTATAACCTCCAAGGATTGTCACATTTTTTTCATCAAGAAGGAACTAAAAGAAGGGAAGAAGAGACTAATAAATGCTTTTAATTACTACTTTATCTACAACTAAACTGAAAGCAAAATAGCTTCAAAACAACTATACGTATGTAAAAGGGTCCCAGTTTCAGTATCTTCTATGAGTTTGTGCAAAATAATGTAGGAAAAAAAACAACTAAATAATAAGGTATCAGGATACAAAGATTTTAAAAATTTTCTTTTTTATACCATCCACCCTTCTCTGTTTGTAGGTGGTCAACCTCTGTGGTAATGATAAGGAAACATTTTAATTGCTGCGTACTTTAAGAACTAAAAGTAGAAAAGAAACTAGATTGCTTTTAATTTCTAACATTGCATCATGTCATTGTCATATATCATGCAACTAAATGACAAACATTATCCTGAAAGCAAAGCAACAGTCTCCCAGACCTCTGTGATGACCATAAAATATAGCCAAAAGGAATAATATCTACTTAAGCATACAAATTGTGTGTATTTAAACAAATGCCCTGTGATTCTTTTATTTCTTAGATCTGCTGCTGAACAGGATGAAAGAAAAAGGGCAGGATACGACAGTGGAGGAAAAGATGAATACGGCTCTAGTGTATAGTTCATTGTTCCGGACCTCAGTTCAAAGGACCTCCATGAACCATTGTCCCTTCACATACCCATTCCTGTTTTAGTGAAATTGTCCTATGGCTCATTTTTGGACATTTATGGATGCATGCAACATCACATGAGTACCTTTGCACGCACCACTGGCTTTTTTTGCGAAGCCTTTTTTTCCCTGCAAGCCGCAGTCAGGCTTTTCTTTGCTGCATTGTGGCAGCCAGAACGTGTTCGGCCTCCATGCTGGATGTTTTATGCTGTATGACTACTCCCTTGGAGCAAAAGGAACAGCTGTCTCCTCAAATCCCCCTCTTTTTTTTTATAATCTGACAGTGTGGTCAGCTTTTGAGGAGTTCCGCAAAGTAGCTTCCAGGCAAGTGGAGTGTGACTGGAGCTGAACTAGTGAGAAAGTCAGGTCAAGTCAGATCATGGCACTCATTCCACAACGCTGTCCCCACACGGTGGAAAGCTCAACCGCAGTCCAAACAATAGCGGGATAGGAGTTGACAGACATCCCTTATGGTTGGATGGCAGGGGAAGGATGGGCTCCACCGCATTTCTACTAACCCTGTAGTTAGAGCTGCTCTATAGATTTTATAATAAAAGGGTGCTTAGCTCCTTACAAACGCAGCTCCTTCCCTCGGAATAATGCTAAGGGAAAAGAAAGCTTTTGTGTTTTCAGGCTGCATGTGGGCTGACTCCTAAGCCCCGTCCGATCACAAGACTAACTTCCCAGCACTGCTGAGAGCCTCAGTGAGATGGTTGCTTATACAGTGGGTCCACTGAAGGGTAGTTACATCATCACGTCTTCTTCTGTCTATGCCATATGCATGCATATCTTTTGAGTCAGTGTAGATTTTCCAGTTTATGCTCTCTGTAACTTCTTAAATGACAGTACCCAAATATTAAACAGATTATCGTGTTTTGTTTTTTTTTTAATTTAAAAATAACAAGATGATAGTTTCACCACAAATAAATAATGTATTAATTGTAGTGTATTCAGTTATCTCTAATAAATTGCTGTCATAACATGTTATTCACCAGCTCTTCAACATGTTTTGTTGAAGAGCTGAGCCCCCCGTTGTTGCTTGTGACCCCATTTCATTGTTGATATCTTTAGTGATGTTTTTCCTTTAAAAAACATATCATGACAAGTTTTATTGTAACTTGATTTATGTGACGCTTGTCTAAAGATGTTTTATGTGTATAAGTATTGTAAATAACTGATGTCAAAAATTAAAAGTGTGACTCGTTTTCAAATACAACCAGTGTCTGTTACGTCATAGCCTCCAAAATACTCTGGGTCAAACTTTAGAACTAAAATGTATTTTTTTTCATACGCAGAATATGTAGATGCACGGAGCCTCTGTAGCCACTAGGGGGCCCCAAAGCTACACGGTCCACATGTATTTGTGAAGAGACTAAATACGAATATTTAGATACTTAATTTTGAAGCACTTAAATTATAATTCAGGTATGCATGGTATCCATCTGAAATTATTTTAATGTAAATATATGATTTTATAAAGTCAAAATTTCAGCTTTTCTTTGAGGTTCAAGTTTATAACATCGCAATGTTCCAGTTGAACGATATTTTAAAAATAATATATTTTTATATATGTGTCTTGAAATTTTAACCCCCACTCTGTTACATAATTATTATTGTTATCATTATTTATTTATTTTTCTCAAATGGCCTTGACACGCATTATAAGGAAAAAATAGAGCCAAAAGCCACATGCACACCCAGTTCACCTGTACTTCTAATCTTTAAGACAGTCAGTAGTTGAACAGGACTGCCCTCTAGGGTCTGTTTGCTTTAATTGCAAATAAGGGAAAAAAAAAAGAAAAAAAAATCTTTTACTTCCGGGTCTCGGTTTGAGGCTCTGAGTGTTTCGTGTTGTTGCTGCAGGATCCTTCAGATCTGCAGGTTTTTGTGTTTCAGGATGCATCAGGAGCCTGTGCTGAAAAACAGGCGCACTCTCCTCGAGAGAGCCGAGAAGTTCATATCTGATGTTTATTTCACTGACTGCAATCTCAGAGGAAGGTAAGGCTGCAATTATAGAGCTGCACACACTCTGGAAGAACTGATCAGTAATAGAAAATAGTTTTTTTTGTCGCCTGCCTTACAAAGTGAAAATAAATAAATAAATCACATCACGCATCAACAGATGGATCTATACTGAGACTCTCAGACAGTATGGATGAGCTCTTTGGAATATTTTTCCTCAACGATTGAATTTCTTAACCCCTGTGAAGCAGTTGAGATAGAGATTCATGATTAGTGGTAGATAAAAATAAGCATGGCTTCACCTTGAAAATGCTTTCTTTCTGCAGGCTTTATGGAGACACTTGTCCCCTGCAATCCATAGCCTCTTTCCTTTCACCTAAAAGGATCACATTTACTGAGGCCTGCAAGCAGAACTTTGCTCCTTATAAAGTTGGTGATACCTTTGGACCGACGTGAGTGATGTTTTCAGTTTGAACACCCTCGCATCATTTATTTCCTTGAATGCTGGCACTGACCCAAGCCTGATGCTTGTTGAAGGTGGTGGACTTGCTGGTTTGAAGTGTCCCTGACAATCCCTGATTCCTGGAGAGGGAAAGAGGTTCATCTTCTGTGGGAAAGTGATGGGGAGGGAATGGTTTGGAGAGATGGACAGCCAGTTCAGGTAACAATAGGGCAGTTTTTGTGCTTTAACCACATGTAGGTCAGTGTAAATCACAGGTTTTCTTTACAGGGCCTGACTAAAGAGGGTGAAAAGACAAGCTACGTCTTGACTGAATGTCTGAAAGACGAAGAGCCCCACAGGTCTGTTAGTAAAATATAACTTTAATGCAATTTTGCTTTCCATTTGAGCAAAAGCAAAAGTATTATAATGTTTGCAAAAATGAATGAATGAATGAATGAATAGAACTTTATTTATCCCTTGAGGTCTCCCTCAGGGAAATTGTGGTTCCAGCAGC
>JBAMYA010000021.1:6932896-6945543 GCA_037176975.1 Arrhamphus sclerolepis | reverse complement strand
ACATCATGATGTATGAGACAACTGCATCATCTAACCAGTCTTTTCAGCATACGATTGTATTTTGTTATTTCAATAAGGTCAGAAGCTATTCAGTTATAGTTCAACTGATGATTTCTTCCTAACATGCCATACGCACAAAAAGACTTCAGCAAATGACCACATATGTGTATCCTCATTTGATGTCTCCAACAAATTTCCTCTGTGCTCTGTATGCACAATTAATCAAATGAGATAAGCCGTTTGGGTGGTGCAAGGGTTTAATCACCTTAAACACATCACTGATGGGGTGGATGATTTGTGACTTTGAGAGATATTTCCTGGTGTTTTTCTTAAATGGTTTTCATAAATGTGTGGCCTTGTTTAACTGTTTTTCAAATATTTAGCTTGCAATCTAGTTGTACCACTCAAAAAGAAGCATAACTGGACCCAAATGATGCATAAAAGCGTGGGAATTTGTAATCCATTGTGATCAGCCGCTATCTTGTACAGTACAAAAAATGTATTTTTAAGATGCACTCACTCAAAGGGTTCAGCTCTCATTCAACAACACTAAAGGAGAAATAGTCTTTTAAGTGTTGAAATAAGATAGATAACAAGTCAGGGTGCAGCATGTTAGTTATGAGATTCATTGTATGGGCTGTTTACTCCTGTGGTCCATTTTTTCTGTACATTTACTATGTGCTATTTTGGCCAAATGGTCACTCTGAATTGTTAGGAATAAAGTTCATACTTTACACCAGAGGGTGGCAGTATTTGAACAGGGAACAGTTTACTCCAGTTTACTACTCAAACACTAAAAATAACTATAATGTCTATTTTTTAAAAGCATTTATTTATCCATTTATTTAGTAGAATTACTTGAATCACGGGCTGGAAACATGCATGTATAAAACAAACCAGGGGGTTAGAACTGTAAGAACTGGTCTACAACAACTTGTGGGCAAGTGAAAATATTTGGAATTAAAATGATACAGTAAAACAATTGTATTACCCAAAAGCCTCCTTCCTTTAGGTAATAGTTATAGAGTTATTTCAAATTAATTCAGGCAGCCATTAGCAAAGACGTTGCAGTAAAAGTTCATGAAATGATTTGAATGTGAAGCAATTTCTTCTTCTTCTTTCTTTTCTTTTCTTTTGGGAAAATAAACTCAGCTGTTCAAATGGAAATTCTGTCTGCCGCAGACCAACTCTCTTAAATCTGTCTTCTGGGTGCTTTATTTAACAACAGAGGGCTGCAGACAAACCGAATGGGGTCAAAGATTAGACTCTGGACGTAGTGATAAATTAAACATTGGATCCTAAATTATGAATTTTCATCGCGGCTGGGAGGGGTGCGTGTATGTCGAGGCGGGGAGAGGGAGACCTTGGAGCTTCTGTATCTTTAATGGTGAGGATAGAGATGGGAGAGGCTGCGCGTTCACGCTTCCTTTTCTCGCTCCGCAGCGGCGGGAACGCGCAGTGGATCGCACGCTCGCCGGAGAAGAAAAAAGCGCCGACGGACCTCAACAGCGACTCACCGGGAAAAATGTTCCTGCCGCTGTCCTTCAGCCCAGCTGTCCAGGTCTGCAGAAACCACGTGAAGTGGCCGACAACGTGTGGGGACTCGACTTCTTTCGACCACTGAACTTGTTATTGGAGGACTAAAAACTCCGGGGGGGCGTTTATAAAAGAGCAACATTGAAGTTAACATTGAACAGGTAAGACATTTCAGTATAGTTCATGAAGCAGTTTTGTTTATTTATTATTTATTTATCTGTTTCTTTATACCAAGCTCTGGGAAGGATGACAAACTTGAGCAGCATCGTTATCAAAGCCATGTTGAACGAATTCAGTTGCTTAATCACACGGAGATTTGTGACAAACTGCTCTTCTAACTAATGAAGAAATCAGAAATGTTCAAGTTTAATTATCGCAAAAGTAAAACGTCTTTGATTGAATGAGCAGGAGACACAATGACTTCAGCACTGGAAAGCGCCAGTTTTCCTTGACCGGATTGTGGAAGCTGCTCAATGCAGGAGAGACCATATGACCCTGAAATGTCTGCACACACAACAACAAGATGCGTGCATGCAAGCTTTTGTCATGTCATGGTCCTCTGACACCCCCGAGCTTTTATATTTGTGAACTCAAATCAAATGCAGCTAAGCAACATGTTTAGATTTTATTTTATTTTATTTTATTTTATTTTATTTTATTTTATTTTATTTTATTTTATTTTATTTTATTCTTTAAGAGTATTTTTTATATAATGGACAATGGATGCTTTGTCGATTACTGTGAGTGTCTTTAACTAATATCTGCTCATTGATACTTGCAGGTGCAGAAAATGGCGAAAAGGCTCCTGCAGCTCCTTGCCTTGTGGACTGTTGTGATTGGCTCTGCACAGTGCTGTCCAGAGCAGTGTAGCTGCCAGGACAAAGTTAACCAAATGTTTGCTAATTGTGCTAGTAGAGATCTCCTGACTGTACCCGTGGGCCTACCGTCCAATGTTACCACTTTGAGCCTTACAGCCAATAAGATCAAAATACTGACAAGTAAAAGTTTTATTAACACAATCCAGGTCACTTCTCTCTGGCTGTCACACAATCAGATCGTCACCATAGAGACGAACACCTTGGCCCCCCTGGTTCAGCTTCGGAACCTGGACATCAGCAACAACAAAATAGTAAACTTTCCATGGGAAGATTTGCAGAATCTCACGGCCCTCCAGCTTCTCAAGATCAACAACAATGAGATGGTGAGCCTTCCAAGGGATGCCTTTTCCATGCTCAAAGACCTGAGGTCACTCCGCATTAACAACAACAAGTTCACCACCATCGCAGAGGGAACCTTCAGTTCCCTCTCATCCATGTCCCTCCTTCATATTTTCAGCAATCCTTTCACTTGCTCCTGCAGCCTGGAGTGGCTAAGGGATTGGATCACAAATACCAAAATTTCTGTCCCGGACCCAAATTTAATTGTATGCGAAGCCCCTGATCTTTTGAAGGGTGTGATGGTTACAAAGATTCCTAAACTGGACTGTGAAGCCCCTACGGTTACCCTAACATATCAACCAAACGTAGAGACCACAGAACTCCATGAAGGAGTCTCCGTCATCTTGAATTGTGAGACAAAAGGGAGCCCCAAGCCCCAAGCCAGCTGGGAAGTGACAGCAGGAAATCAAAATCATCTGTTCCCCTTGCCCTCCACTGGAGAAATCAATAATTTACCAATAAATGATAAAACAACCAATAACAGATTCCTCGTCTTTGGGAATGGCACTCTCATCATCCCTCATATGAGCAGAAAAGAAGATGGAGGTTACAGGTGCTCTGCGGTGAATGAGCTAGGGAAGGCAGAGAGCAGTGTTAAATTGGCTCTTGCAGGCACCCCAAATCAAGGCAACAACTTAATCCCTGATTCAACTGTGGACAAGATCCGTCCATCCAGTAAAAAACCTGGAGACCCCAAAATCTCCAAAAACAATGAAATAAACTGGGCCAAGCATGGTGAAAAGACAAAAGGCAGCCTTGATGGTGCAAAAGACAAAGTCATCATTAGAGAGCAGGCTGAAGGTGTCCCAAAGGATCCCACCTTTGCAAACAAGTGTGGTGTCAGACAAAGCAGTGAATACATATCTAACCACGCCTTCAACATGACTTTGCATGACCTGAAGCAGTACATCTTTGATTTTGGAGTAATTGAATTAGAAGTTTCTGAAACTGAAGCCAGAGTGCAGCTGAATCCTCTGCAGCTTCCCAGCAGCAAATCTAACCTCCACCTCAGTCATTCTGAAAGCCAGGAAACAGTGAATAAAGAGCCCATGGGCCTACTACAGTCTTCATCCAGTAAGGGCTCAATGGACATGCTTTACCTTTGTGTAAAGACGGGAAACGGACACTCCTTGGTTCAGTGGTCCAAAATAGAGGAGGGGGTTAATTCCTACCGCTTCCACGATTTACAGCCTGGTACAAATTACACTCTTTGTCTCACCTATGAGGGGAAGGACTGCCAAATCCAAGTAGTCTTCACAACCAGAAAGAAGATCCCCTCCCTGCTTATCATCGTAGTTGTCAGCATTTTCCTACTGGGTCTGGCCACTGTCCCTTTGCTGGGAGCCACCTGCTGCCACTTATTATACAAGTATCAAGGAAAGACCTACAGGCTGATCATGAAGGCTCAGAATTTGGATCAGATGGAGAAACAAATGACAAGAGATTTTGATCCCAGGGCATCTTTTGTGGAGTCAGAGAAAACCTTCGAGCCCAGCGAGATAGGCGAGGGGGAGGCAGAGGCCGGAGGAGAGGAGGGAGACGGAGAGGGGGAGGCTGAGGGGAGCGTTGTGACCGAGTCCATCCCCGGATCCTCATCCAAAACCAACCAGGAGGAGTATGAGGTGGGATCCGAGTACAGTGACAGACTACCGCTGGGAGCTGAGGCCGTGAACATCTCGGAGGAAATTAACGGCAACTACAAGCAGCCCAGCAGCTGAGCGCCGCGGATCCCTGCGACCACACTGTAAAATAGTTTACTTTTAAGTAGCCTACATTGAAGCAGGTAATTCACGCATCATAGTTACAAAATGGGGGAAAAATGAGGGCGTTAGATGAAAAAAGGTGAATCGTTCGTTTGCGTTTACCTCAAAAAGTCCTCCTACAGTCATTAAGATTGTAAGTTGATTCGTGTTACTTTTGTGCTATATTGGGGGATTAAAACCATCAACACCTGTTTACAACAAAGCACAGATTTATACAGTTTTGTCAGACCTCAAAACTGACTAGAAAGAAGCAAAATATCCCCTTTTCTGAAGGCCACAGACACACATGGGCAGGAGCGCAGCTTAACGCAAAACGTTGCGGCGCGGTGACTCAATTAAATAGAGGTGAAAAAAATCAGCGGTAGCTATTACATTTTTAAGCACTTTGGGGGACCATAAAACAAGAAGAAAGTGCCATATTTTTCAAAGCCATTTTGATAAAACTTGCATCAGGGACTAGTTTACCGTTCTCTGTGTGCAAGACTGTAGGAGAGCAAATTTAACATCCTCTCAGGTTACCGCACTCTGGCTTCTTTTGACTTATGGCTACAAAAATAATCACACATTAGGTTGATCATAGTTTTTGATATGATTAAATCAAAGATTGCGGGTATTTAGACTGTTGAGCCGGACTGCGCACACTAATGCGCTCTGTTCCAAAAAAATCCAAAAGGGTGATTGCGCTTTCTGTTGCGCACTGTGCTGGACGGGAAAATCCCAGGTTAATTACGAACAAAAAAAAATGTTGCTTCACTTGACGTATAAGGCTTTAAAAGTGTGCCACTTGAACCTCTGAATCGACGGGTGCTTGCTGTACTCTTGCTTTTTACAACGAACTTGTTCGTGGCATGTCACACGCATTTCCTTGTGTGGGTTTTCTTAGTGTAGTCTGTAGGTTTTTTAGATGTGATTGTCTACCTGTGATGTAAAGCCAAGTGAATTGAAATTTTTTTTTCTTTTTTTTTTACGACTGTTTCAGTGAAGCCTGAAGGGTAAAAAGACGCACAAAGCGTTCGACGGCTTCATTGCCTTGTAATTTAATGCATATACATATATATATAGTGAGTTTTTGTGAACCATGTTGTAATACAATTACGCAAAACGTGTCCTTTTAAGATTTTTTGATATAATTTTATGTAAGTGGAATTAATAAAATATGAAACCAAACTGACTCTTCGGTTTTATCTGACCTTGCAGATTGATAAATGTTTGCAAAAAAAAAGTTTTATAGCTACCAATTAATAACGGATCTGATCCTATCTATTTTCTAATAAGATTGACTGCTTCTCTTTTTTCTGAGCTAATCTTAAGAAAGCATGGGTCATATAGGTGTATAATGCTTAGGCTATACGAAAGCACCGATCAGCACCAATTCTTCTTTATCTTCAGTTTCTATATGTTTCAATATATGATTTCAAATAAGATATTCAACCTAAAACAATATTTGAAATGCTATCTAACAGTAATTAAAATGACTACAGGAAAAGAGACATTTTATGTTTTAGATTTTTTTTTTATTTTTTTAAATTTTCACAGTAATCAGGGGGAGGAAAAAAAAGTCGAATTTGTTATAGTTTTACATTACAGCCAACATTTAAAAATTAAATGCAGTAACAAACAATGAAAACGTATCTGAGCAGAAAAGAGCTGCAACAACAATAGAAAACGCTGGTAGCAGCAAATGGTTTTATCCTTAATAGTCTATAAATGAATTAGAGAAGACAAAGTGTATAGCTATAGCTCCTGTAAATAAGGACAATATTCATGAAACAAAATGCTGAATAGAGCTGAAACAAAAGAAGACCCAGCTGTTAAAACTCTTGAATTCATATATTCATAAATAGTACTTTCAATAGTTCTTTCTCTAAGGACAACACCATCTTCAAAAGGATGTTTCAGGGACATCCAAATGTTTAATATGGGTAAGTAGAAATTTCCAGGGTGTATAGGAAAACATTTGATTAACCTAGAGGCTTATATCCAGTGCAAATGAGGTGTATCCCAAAATAGGCACATAAATGAGTTAAATTATATTTAATGCACTTGTTTAAGCAATTTAGTGCCATCGAAGCTTTTCCACCAGACTGATGGCCTCAAAGACAAAAGAACGCAAAGAGCAAAGAAAGGACTCAGTCTCCAAATAAATAGGAAAGACCTGGTGAATATCTCTACATGAGACACTGAGCTATAATGCACTTGTTTTGCCAAATGCACACGCATCTACTGTAGGTTTGGACAAACAGTATGGCAATATCATTTGACCCAAACCAAAAGAGACTCTGCAGCAGATATATCATCAGTGCCACAGTTGTTCAGTTTCCAGCAGTGGCCTCTGCATCCTTGGTTGCTGCCTCCTTTTTGCTCCCCTCCTTGGTAGTGCGGTTGAGGCTTCCATTCAAGAAGCTCTCTGTATTCTGATGCTGGAAGTGCTTCCTAGTGCTCACCACGGAGGGGTTGTTGACCAGGGTGTAGAACAGCTGCCAGTGCCTGCGGGCCCTCTTGGCACTGGACACCTTGTGCTGTTTCTTCTCCTGCTGGACCAGCTGGATCCCTGCAGACAATCACGGTTTATGATAATGCAGACGGTATAGTCACAGAGAAAATAACCTTTTTGAGTCTAAGCTGAATGAGAATCTTTTTCTTGGCCACCCAGGACCAGCTAGATACTACAGAAAGAGTAATAATAGAAAGCAATCATTGTCTAATCCTCTAAGCATGGTGGGAGCATATCGGTTTGCCATTAACACTCTGAAATCTTAAACCCCTCGGGCGGCGTGAATATGTATCAGGCAATTAGTGCAGCTCATCTGTGTTATCAGCAACTGAAGAAGTAGTCTCTCTAATACAACAGATTTTTTTTTCATGCAAACAATTTATGCAGGACACATTTATAATTCCACAGCAACTAATGAGTCCTGATGGATTTTCTTATCATATGTTACCATAATATATGTCCTCCTGTCAACGTGCATTCGGGACTATCACTGAACCTGTGATTGTGTCAAAATCATCACTCTAGTTATTCAAGAAGCTTCAAAGCGCCTACCCAGACTTCGAATATTTTAATGCATAGAGGAGGTGGAGAGGTTTCAGTGTGTTTATGGAGTAAAACCACATGGTTAGCAGCGATTGCTTTGTCTCTCAGTGAGAGAGTCAGAGGGCTCATAAGGACAGTTGATTTATCTATGCCAGGCATGATTGAGACCACCAGTGGTATTTTGAATTATTCCACGGCAAGACTCAATTTGTTCTGGATTTATTAAATCAACACTGGGAGGCTGTCATCTTGTCAATGTGTGAAAGTTGTTTTTTTTAATCTGATTGTGTGCTCATAAATCAAATCAAGGAAGCCATCTTGCCTTTAATGTGGATATTAAATAGGCATTTATCTTCAAGCATGTATATAAGCTGTACTCTGCAGCTTATATTCTCTTTCTATGTCAAGAAAATTCCTAATTCAACAAGTGCAAACAACATAGTGCATGCTGCCAAGCCACAGATCATTCTTCAGTAGCAGATCACTCCACAGATGTCGAAACATACCTCCGATATTTGCTTAATGCATGACTACCAACAATTAGAATATTGTTTATTTGAAAAATAAATAAAAATAAAACACTATATGATGTAATAAATCCAACAGGCCTAAAATATGAATTAGTTTCAACTGAAAATATGTTTTTGTCCTGTACACAAGTGAACTATTTTTCAGGTGCAAAATTGGGAAAATGAAATCTCTGATACCACGTGACTATGATGCGGATGGAGATTTGTACTACAGACCCTCTTCAGCATCCCGTGGCCTCTGTGCTGCTTTGCTGTCCTGGCCCACAGACTGTAGCAGCATCCCGCAGAAGGCCTTCATCACAGGGTGGGACTGGCTCACCTCAATCTTCAGATAATGAGCGTAGCAGCGGTAGGCTGCAGCAGACAGACACAGAGAGGTGGGGGTGGGAGGGTTGGGGGGTCATTCTGACTGAGCAAAAGCAATAAACACATAGGATGGCACCCCACTCTGGCTTTGAGGTAATCACACATAATGGGTGTCCAATCACACTTCTCTCTTTTTTCTTTTTCCTTTTTTTTTCAGCACCTGCTTTTCCTGACAACAGATGTCTTAAATCTGCAGCCATTTGCAGAGATCGGTGTGCAATTAGTGTCCCTGCATGGTACAGAATACAGATATAATTCAAGCTGCAGTGAGCTGGCAGGAAAAAAAGGGTTATGATGCAAATTTTAAAGCCTCTAAGCAGGAACTGGAGTGCTTTTTGTCATGTAGAACAAAAAACAAAACAACTCCAATATGTTCACAAACGTGAAAGCATGCTGATGGTATGTATTAATATGTAAACACAGTGTGTCAACTAAAAGGAGAAAATGTAAAACATAATTGAGAGGCGAGACTGGGTCACACACATGCATAGCAATGTATTGTTTTTCATTTTATGTGTATACGCACATAATGAATGCAATGCACGTTTTCTGTCTTAGACACAGCCACGGCATCCAATTTGGTCTGATGTTTTTGCACGTTGAGCATACAAAACAACATTAAAACGTGGCTGTGCTCATCATTTGGTCACCATTTGGTCACAATGCAGAAAACTGAACTTACCGGGGTCGAATGCCTCCACATTGCGGTTAAGCAGACTGATATCCATGCGTCCCATGTGGACAATATTGAACAGTGCTGTGATAATCAAGCGCCACACACCCAGCAGGACTCCGATCAGAACATTGACAGGAAACAGCAAATATGTCAGCAGGAACAGATTCCCCCTGTAAAACAGGCTTTTATTTGTGAATGCTTCAAACAAGCGGGACGTTATCAGGGAGCAGAACGTCTAGATTTAGACAAACTGTAGTGTTCTGTGTTAAATATGGTAGATCACCTGTTGTTTAAGTCCTTTGTGCCTGCTGTTTTTTTGATGAAGCAAAATCTTGCGGTGATGTGTTGAATCAACACAGCTAGGATAATCATCAGCCAGAAGGGCCTGAAAGGGCAAAATCACACATATCCTGTTGTAATACAGATGAGACAAAGGGCACAAAAACAATTTGTTGCTGACAGGAAATGATGTGAACCCAATTCTGTTTTGCGGAAGGCACATGCAACACGTTCACTGCTTCGAGCATCAAAATAAGTCAAAGAACCAAGAAAACATTCTATACTGGTCACTCCATTTGAGGCTTGTCTTGGCTGGAGTGTATTCCAGCTGGCACACCCAAGACAAACAATTATGCATGCTCAAACTCACTCCCAAAGTCAGTTTTTCAATCAACAATCAACCTAAAATGCACGTTTTAATAGCATAAGAGAAAGATAGGGTTCCTCTGTTATTAATTTCCAACTGTTTAATAAATCAAAACGCAAAATTTATCATGTAACAGACGTAACAAATCAGATAATCATGTCTTGAAAAAAACTGTCATTCAAAACACAGAAGTAAAAGACACTTACCACATGCTCCACAGGCCTTGAAAGAGGAATAGATTCTGCCTGTGCAGGATGGGCATGATTATGAGGAAGACAGCGACCAAAAGGCAGAGGAAGAACACCATGGTCTGAATGATCATGCCTGCAGAAGAAGAGGTCAGAGCTCAGAGCCTCAGCACTGCATCTCACCATCCTAAACTGCATACTCACTCTTGTAAAGTAATGAGAGGTCTAAAAACTCAGCCTCTATATCACACAGCTTGTAAATGCAACAGCATGCTGTACAAATATACAATGCACAACATATACAGTTTATCAGAATCTCTGAGGAGATAAACATGCTTGATCTTCCTTCAGGGCTCAGTGTGTAATCGTACCAAAGCAGATGTGAGCTGCTGTAAAGCTGGTGTATCCCATCCAGCAGACCAGCGCTGGCCTGGATGCCCTGATACTTCGCTGGCAGTTATACACGTTATAAATATCTCCCCTGTACAGCCCCCTCAGATTTGACCTAAAGAAGGAAAAGCACAATCGAGACAATGCAGCACATAAACCGATTCATATATAAATGTACAAATTGCTTTGTAAATTGAGGAAGTAATTTTGTGGAGGAAATAAATGAAATGCAATTGAACACTTGACTTGGAAATTTCTTTTAATGAGATGCTGACTACGGTAATGGCAGAGCATTTTGTTTCTTAATAGCCGTTTTCAACTGTAGCATCAGTTAAGACTAAGTGAATGCTTTTCTTTCAGAATGATCAGTATTCTATCATAAAATAATAACTCTGACATCGAAATGAACACTTTAGAACACTTCAATAATGGACACTTTAGGAAGAGAACAGAAAAAAAAACCTCAAAACATTTGTATTATGCTGTATTTCACTAGACCTACCGATGCAGAACCATGGACCGCATGAGCATAGCCAAGTTGACCAAACAAGACAGAGTCATCGCTGAGATGTAGCACACTGCAGGAAAATCAGCACATGACAGGTTCAGAAAGTTGTCATTCATTGACTGCTCAAAGTACAGGGAGGACAGAAGAAGCTAACAGGGAGAGGAATATTTTGTTATGAAATTATAAGAGTTCAATTAAACAGAAAGAGGGTGAAAACACAAAAATACACACAAAATATACACAGGAATAAATAACCTTATATTGAAGTATAAAGACTAATGGGAAATATAAATTAATAATTAGAAAGATTGGTGTTTATTTTCAGGTGTATTTTTCAATTTCTAATGTATACATTTATGTATATACACTTTAGATAAATGCTTTAATTAATATACTGTTAAGAAATTTAGCTATTTGTAAATGCATTTTTTGTAAAACCTTTTGTGCGGTATAGTCAGTCATTTTCTACTGTCTATCTACTGTATATTTATATTAATTTATTTTTTTCATTTTTCAAATATATCTTTTCCTCCTGTTATTCATTACTTTTTCAATCCATCAGGACAATCGGGTTTAATTGGGTTTATCGATTATTTTACTTGTATGACAGGATTACTTTATAATAATATCTTGCATTTTTCAATTTAACCCCCCAAAATGTATATTTTCAAATACATCAAATAGGTAAGTAATATAGTTGGAGAACCTTCATATATGTTACATCTGCGTGGCTTAAATTTTTAGTATTGTTTTTATTGCCGTTTTTGCATAGCCTGGCCAACCATACCCATTCACTTTACTTTATTGATGTTAGTCTTGTGCTTCATGTCATGATTGGTTGTTTGGCTGTCCAATGGCATGCAGAGGTAGTTCGTCGTGCACCTCTTGGTACATTCCCCCGGGGAAATCAAACTCAAATCCAAAGGGACACACACAAATGTTTTGCATTGACTAGCAAAAAAAATAATTTGGATGCTTGCCACGCTTGTCTATGTGGGGTTGGTGCAGTATTTTGAAGCACATAATTTGTCTTGTTTTTAATTGTTGTAACTGGAGACCTTTGTTTGCTCAGTGTGAGTCCTAGAAAAATGTTTCTAAGGTGACAAAGTTTTTATTCTAATGTGCATGTGGCTTGTGACAAAACAACAGAAAAGGACAATGTACTCTTTCGATCTCTTGTGCTTTCGGTTTCACTCACCTTCCACACACCACATGTAGTAAACCACTATTCTGACAACTTCGTGTCTGTCATGAGACAGAATAATCCGGAAGCCAGCTAAAACATTCGCAATATCTTCATCAACTCCATACCGGGCGGTCTGGAGGGTTGGGATCACAGACAAGATCAACAGAAGACCCATCTAAGAAAAAGAAAAAAGGCAAAGCAAGACAGTTACTCACTAGAAAACTCTCCAGTATCATGACAACGCAGTGGTTTTTCAGATGTGAAAATCTAAATTTGCTGTATTAGAATCATCAGGGAATTTCTTTCATAATTCAAAGTGCAGTTATAGCAATATCCAATGGAACAATATTGCAAGTATGAATCAGAGTTAAAACTGGCGTCAGTCAATAGAGATTTGAAAAACAGAGCAGAGATGATTTCAACTGAAGGTTTATTACTGTATCCTTAAATTTTATGTTCGGCATAATGCCCATGTATATTCATTTGTTAAGCACAATAGCAGATATGACGTTTACCTGATAAAGGGTTATAAAAGATATTACAGCAGATATCGCCAACTTCAGTGGGAAACGGAAAGCTGTGCCACAAACACACATACACAAAT
>JBAMYA010000021.1:6895228-6923063 GCA_037176975.1 Arrhamphus sclerolepis | reverse complement strand
GACAATCCTTCTCACCCTCTGCACAACGAGCTGTGGCTGATGGGCAGCTCATTCAGCCAGCGGATTATTCCACCCAGATCCAGGACCGAACCACCCAGATCCAGGACCGAACCATCCAGGTTCAGGACTGAACCACCCAGGTCCAGGACCGAACCACCCAGGTCCAGGACTGAACCACTCAGATGCTCCTTTGTTCCAACTGCCATCAGACTTTACAACAGCAGTTTGGTTTAACGTCTCCCTGCTCGAGATGGACTCTGCTGCTGTGTGTGTATATATGTGTATATGTATGTATATATTTGTATTTTTATCTTTATTTATTGTTGCATGATGCATATGTGTGTATGTATATATGTATGCATAAAAAATTGTGTGTGTGTGTATATCTATCTATCTATCGATTTGGAAGTTCATTATCTCTATCATTTGTTACTGTCGCTTCATTGGCTGTTGTATATGCTGTACTGGCCACTTTAATATCGTATGTAGTTATTCATGCTGCTATTAGCTGCTATCATGCAAATGTTCTCTGCAGTGATTTGCATCTGAGCTCCGTTGGTCTATTGTTCGTGCCAGTGTCTGATGTTTATACCTGTAGCTATCGCATCCCCTCATGTTATCTCACCATGCAGTGGTGCTGGATTTCACTGATCTAACCCCAGCCACAGCAAATGGAAGGAACATCCCTTTTCTGACGACTCTCCCTGTACTCAAAGCTCATTGATTGACAGGCAGAATCCCTGAAAGCCTCTGCTCCTCCTGGCCAAGAGCAATAACATGTCAACAAACAGGAGTTAGCCTCCATACTCCCCCACATCTACCCTGTGCTTTTTATTTTTTATTTTTTTACAGTTCCCTATCTTTCTGCCTCCTTTATAAGATTTTTCTCCCTGCTCTGAATTATTGACTTGTCTGGCGTCCCGTGTGACTGAGCTTGGTGGTGTGTTGCTGTTCGTCTGCAGCTTTCCTGCAGCTGAGTTTTTGCTTTTGTTGAATCGTTTGAGGTCAAAATAAATGCTTTGAGGGAAATTTAAAACCTATTTTTGGGGCACACAGAAAGCAACATAAAAACAGGTATATTTTAGCATAAAGAGATAACTGAACTTTTGAGTTTTTGAAGTGTTCATTTGTGCATATGTCACCTTTTACTTTAGATATCTGCTGATATGGGGTCTGTTTCTTGGTATGTATTGATTTGTTTGTTTGCTATTTAAAAATGTGCGTCAGTCCAGTGCCAGAACAGATTTTTTAGGATTATCAATGAGTTCCTACTGATAAAATATGAAGAAACATTGCTGCAACACGTCATTGTTTCGTTAAAAAGGTCTATGTAGCTTCTAACAGCTGTACTTACCGCTAACAGCCCTGTACTTGTTGACAAATACTGATTAAATTGCTGGAAATTAAAAGTTTTTTTTCTAGTGTTGGTGCATTACAAATCGAAGGACATCTCACATTACATATACACAGATAAAGATGTTTTAATGGAAATGCTGGAACATGTCGTAATTCAGTTTTGTTCAAAACAAAAAAACCCTGAAATTTCAGTGCTTGTTTTGGTCTTTTTGCAGATTTTAATAATAATATTTTAATTTCTTACATAATTTCAAATTTCATGGCTAGAATTAATTTTCGCTTATAAATTGACATCATTCTGGCATATTTTGATCACATCTGGCTGCTGGGCATGACAGCATAATTCTTGCATTCACACCTGACCTTTGACTGGATATTCATTTAGCGCTGAAAGCTGATGGAATCTTCCTGGAAGCCACTTTGTGATGGGTAGGTTTTTATCTTATCTGTTTAAACTCAGCAGCCTCAGCCCTTGCCTGGAAACCGCAGGCCACACGAGGGAATGTTGATTCATATGGCGCTGAAGACGACGTCACAGCTGAAGATGAATGCTGCTGCATTGTTCAGAACTAATTATTGCACCGACAAGTGTGACACCGCCTCCCAGCTTTGACCAGAGCTCTGAGCCGCATTGTGTTGCTCAAGGTTGCCATCTGATGTGACTTTGAATTGACTTGAAACCCTGCTATGAAAAGCTGCTGCTCCACGTACAGCGGTGTGTGTTGTGAAAATACCTGTTGCTTAGGAACCAATGTGATTTCATGCATGAGAGTGGAGCTTGCCAAGGTCTTTGAGTGCAGAAATTCTTCTACAGTTCTGTGTCAAGTCAAACCTAAGATGCTATTTTTTTGGTTTACATTGTCCAAAATTAAAAAGCAAACTTCATTTAGTAATGCTTATTGCAGTATGTTTTTCTGTTTGGGAAAATATTTTGTACATTGATGAATTGTCTCCATCCTGGGGACAATTATCTTGTTTTGCAGAGGAACAATACTATGGATCATACCATACCATAATCATTAAAAAAGGAGTTACTCATTTACTCATTCTAATAATACTATACAACTGGTATGAACCAGCTGAGAACCAAGAGATGGAGGGCTGTCGACAAGGTCCTCGTGTTCACAAAGCTCGGGACTATCACCAAGCACAATGATTAAATCGCACTCTACGCCCCCGAAATTGAAACGCATGCTTCACAGAATATCATATCTGTAGCCCGATGCCATGAACATATTCAGATATTGTGTAATGTACACAGCATCTGGGGAATTATCAGAAAATTAATAATGCAAGCCTTGCAATTTTGTTCAGCAGGTTTTCTGAAGATAAAGGTTCTAAGAATGAACTGATCTAAGATCAGTTACAAAACTGAATCATGCATGAGAAAGCATGTCTGATTTCCAGCAAACATGAATAACTTGTAAGATTTTAAACACAAAAATCAAGTAGAGACATGTATGATGTTCAAAAGACATCATTAGTGGTCACCTTTGCATTTTGCTTATTTATTCAACAGTAATTCTTGGAGGGGGGGAGTAGCTCTTATTTCACCAAAAAAAACAAACAAAAAAAACTAGAAAGATTTATTTTTGTATACTTTGGCAAATGATTTATTGGGAACTAAATAATTTAGCCTGATCTAAGGAAAATTATGGCACTGTAAGTAATGGGTGCATGTAGTTTCAAATCTGACAGACTGGAAGGGTTCTTCTTTTTCCAGGCGACGAGGGACAATCTAGTGCATTGCTGCCTTAAGGAAGTAAATTAAACAAGTCACAGAAATCATGTGTCTGTTTATTTTCATTAATTGCAACAGAGCGACAGTTAATCATAAGTTACAGCTTGAGAAGCATATGGGGAAACATGTTGTTGCCAGGTGTGAACAGATCCACTTGTCTCCACAATTTAAAACCAAGTGTAAATATGGCCCAAGATGTTGGGTGATTCTCTCTCTTAGTCTCTTTGTCACCTCTGCTGTGATGTCCGCTGTATCTCTGCTGGTCACTTTCATTGTTGATGTGTGAGCGAACACAACAGGAGCTGCCCGACTACAAAGGAATATGACATGTAAGGGGGCAGAATTCACATTCTTCTGGGGCTTTGTAGATATGTACCTTTCTAGTCTAGTTGTTTCCTCCAGTTATTCCAAGCAAAGTAGGTATGATCACCACTCGTCCTATCATCAGTGATCTTTTTTTTTTTTTTTTTACCCTCACCAAACTGATGGCAACAAAGTCTATGATTTCTTGTCAATTTCAGTACATTGACATTCTTTCCCCGTTCTGTCTTTACCTTTGTCCTACTAAACCAGTGCCTTCTGAGGTTATGTATTTTTTTTTTTTTTTTTTTTTGTTTCTTTTGCAAAAGTTATCATGTCTTCCAGAAGCCCAAATGTAGCTGTAACGACCAGTTTCAACTGGTGCTGCCACATAATGGAAACCATTTTCACAGGTCTTATGTAGCTACTCCTGTTGTTACAAGACTCAACTGGGACAGGAGTTCAAAATTTCTTTGGTTATTTTTGCTGGTAGTAGGGAGGGAAAATGCGAAAGCTAGACAATGCTTCATAACAGTACTGAAAGTAATGACGTTTTAGGTTTATTTTAACATTAAAACCTCTTTTGTGCTGCTTTAAAAACCATGCAGTCGTAATGCAAACATTTTATTAAACATGTGAGATGTTAGATAATTTAGTAATAATTTGCCTATATTACCTTTATAAATGAATGAGATGAATTTCTAACCTAACTGTGTATTTACTGAAATAAATAAAAGCAGCAAACACAAATAAACCATCTTTTATTTTACATAGAAATATCTACTGTCCATCTAAAGATAAATTCTGATTAAAAATAGTGCTGACGCAAGGTGATATGAGCCTGGTCTGCAGTGCTGCCTTTAAGAGCAGCTAATCAATGTCTCTGTAATTACCCACAGGCAAGAAAAATATGTTCTTGATTAGTGGATACCAGTGAAAGTGTGTAAAAACCATGGATGCAATCCCAGCATCTCGCCCAGATTTGCACCCCTGCTGTGAGTAAAAAGCGCCGGTCGAATAAAGACGGCAGACACAGTCGCCATCAGTGGGGGCAGCAGCATCAGAAGAACAGCAGCAGCACTTCAAATGAAGTAGGCATACAGTCATAAATTTTTCATCTACAGTCGGCTTTGAGGATGGAAAGGGGCAGGCCAGCAGACTCCAGCTGAAGGCTTCTGACAACAAACCAGGGCTTTCAGAGGCAAAAAATAAGGTAAAGTGGGGGGGAGGGGACAATCGAAACAAGATACAACAAAAAAATCCTTTGTTTACAACAGATGAACAAAGAGACGCAAATAAAGTCAATGTTAAGCAGCAGACGCTGCAAATATCACCACAGCGGACAAAAGCAGAGCAACAATTGTGAATACACCGTTCTTCACAACTGTGGCTGACAACAAGCTTGAAAAGAGATTTATACAAAGCAACACACAATTAGTGTTTCATGTGTTTGTCCTACTTCTCCCTGCCCATGTCTGAAACGATGTTCACCAGGCTTTACAGTACAAATAAATGAGTGAATGTCACAACGGTTTTCATAATCCACCAATGTGCATTATTAGTTAGTTGTATTGCTTTAAAAGACCAGCTTACTTGTTATATAGTGTTTGTAACTATTTATAACAGCAGTCATTGCTAAAACTTATTCTATTTTTTAGCTATTTTTTAGTTATCTTTCACTGGTGTCTAATTAATATTACATGGCAGTTTTCAAGGCCCTACTGTTGCAAGGTGGCACACCATCTCTCTTGTGATACATGAATAACAAAAGATCCAGCATTTCTAAACAATAAAATCTAACCTAAATCCTTCTGAACCTTTTGTGTCCTCCTATGCAGGATGTTTGTCTGTGAGGTGAATCAGAAACACGGACTTTACTGGTAAAAGGTTCCTTGGCCATAAAGCGCTGCCCTTCATCGCATGAGCAGACGATGGAGCAGAGCGGCTGCAAATTTAATGAGTGATGTTTCTCCATGATGCAGAATTCTCTGAGTGCAGAGTCTGTCTGGATGCTAATGCAGCCTGACATCTCCATCCTCGTTTAAACAGCTCGTGTTTTCCTGAATGGGATGCTGCAACCACAAATTAAAGGCAGTTTTAATAGGGAGAACTACAAGGACACTGCTGCACTACTTTTTCAATATTTTTCAGTATGGGGAAAGTGTACAGAACAATTTGGCTTCATTTAAGTGTATTTATTTGGTTTGACGTGAGTATAATAATCTTATTCACGTGTGAGAGCCTTTTCTTTCCCACTAAGGTATTGGGATATATCCCCACTCTATTATATATTGGATCAGAGTTCACAAACCCTGGCCTGAAAATTAAGTCAAAGTTGGTTGATGGCTGAAACATGTATGCAGTGGTGAGACTGTATCCAGCAGTGGCATCTGAAGCTGTGCATTTGTTCATGAGATTAAGGCCGGTGTGGTGTCACAAGGGCAGCAAGGCCTCGAGCTGCATGACTGGAAGCAGGTGGCACGTTTCTTACGTCCTTGCTAAGAGGGATTAGGTGTCAGAAGAGAGAGGCAGCATATTAGATTTAGCCCGTTCAAAGGTTTGCGAGACTGGTGGACTGTGCATGTGATTAGCCAGGCATTTTGAGCCGCATTGCTAATTTCTGTGGGAGTGTGTTTTATAACGTCTTGTGAAATACAGCAGTGTAATTTCACTTGGCTCTTTGACTCCAGTGGAATGTAAAAAAGCTTGTCAGAATGTGTTGCACTGTTCATATATTCACAACTTTAGCTGTGAATCACAATTACTTTTATTTGGTAGGTGCTAATGTGTGCCTATAAAGTTTTAGTACAGGTCTCACGGAAAAGGCCACTTAAACCAGATGTTTCACCTGTGGTGCTTTCAGAAAGCTAACCACCATTATTACAAAATGGTCCATATGAATGTTGTCTCTTCAGCTTACTGCGTTTCTGCATTTACAGAAAAAGTGGAGCGTGGAGTGGATGAATCCTGTGGGTGGACATGTCTGGATGTGACCTGTTGCCCCCAACAGCCCACACACAGCTCCTCCCTGGAGGAGAGCCTCTCTGCTGAGCTCCAGGAGCTGCAGACCTACAGGGAAAGTAAGCGGTTAAAGAGTACAACACCTCCAAATAGAATAAAATTATTCAATAATGTTGTGTGGGCTCAGGTTCAGAGTGCTGCGTCTTTTCTTCTTTCTCAGATTGACTTTTTTTTCTTTTAATTTTCAACTGACTTTTGTATAAACATAAAGAGAAGTGTTCTATCAGTACTAAATATGAAAAAAAATGAAAAACATTTTGAATTCTGGCTTCTTTTATACTGTGTCTACAAATACTACTAAAAAAACTCAACACAGACTAATGTGTTAACATTCAAATATCTTGGAAATTATCGTAGCTAGTATGGAGGAACTCTTTTAAACAATTATTTTGCTCATCTTGCTAACATACACCTAAAGCCAGCACACACACGCACACACACACAAGTGTAATGTTTCTTGTGTTGCGGACATTGTTTCTATTTTAACTGAAGAAATTTGATGTGAATTTGTTTTAGGACACTTCATAATAGGTCTTTCATTTATCTCTGACTAAAAATCAAGACATGAAAAATGTATTGATCTGAAAGCGTCTGAAAATTTCTCTTCCACTGAGGAATAGGATGCATTAAAGATGAATTATGGGGTTTTGGGAGACAGATTAACTTCACCACCTACTGTGTGAATGTTAATGAAATGCACGTTTTTTTTTTGTTTTTTCCATCTTGTGAATTATAAAAAAAAATATTTCTGTATGAATAATAAATAAATAAAAATCATTCACTGCCTGTTAAGGGACACAGTAATTACAGACAAAGCTACAGAGCGCTCTCTGTGAATTTGAAGCGTGGTAACAGTGGATGTGGAAGGAATAATGATGGTCCAACATTTCTGAGACCCTTTTCTTTTGTTCGAGCCAATGCTTTATTTGCCTCCTCCTCTTTGTGGAGAAGCAAGCTCATTGGAGGAAAGAGAAGTCACAGGTTGACAGTCAAGACCACAGGATGAAGGATTCTAACTGTTGCTAAGGCACTTTGAGGCACGATTTGACCATTACATGTTGCATGAGTTAATTAGCTACACGTCTTCACCCACTGAATGCTCGGAGATGGAGTGGAACATGTTGAGTTTGAAATCTTGGGATTGCTTTGTTTCTCACCAGTGAGCCAGACAGTATTCACTACAACTCGCAGTCTAGGGTGGTGACAGCTTCAGGCAACATTTGTTATTGAGATTTGACCCTGATTCCTTTATGTTCCACGTCTATTAAATTGCCTGCCAAGAGTAATTTGGCAAACTCTCATGCTGTCTACAGACAAGCATCTAAAAAGAAAGAGTTTTGGGGGGGGTAACAGGTTCACCTTCAGTTCAGAGTTCATGTGGAGGGAATGTTATTTCAGGACTGCATACCGAGTACATCAATGAAGGTTGGCCTTTCTTTTTACCCAACCATGTCTTCATATGTTCAATAGTGTTTCTACAAGTTACACTGAGCACGTGTGTTTATTAATTCTTCATGCATTCAGTTATTTAATTTTCTTATATTAATGATGCCCAAAGAAGTGGATGTCCTACTGCAGTATGCATGCATTTATTTAGCTTAAGAAATGGCAACAAAAAATTTGATGAAAACATAGCTTTGTGTTCAAAGTGCAAGAATGATGAAAACACAAATGTAGTCAGAAACCAGAATGAACTAGATCGATAAAAGCTTCAAAGAATTATTGAGCATTCCTGAGTATGAGCTATCGTGGATAGAACTGATTTCCTTAGTGCAAGAACAGCTTTAGCATCAACAATTTCAAGCTGAAGCTGGTGATTTCTCCCATGAGCACAAAAAGACGGTTTATTAATGCATTACAAATGGGTGCAGACACATATACAGTGTAGCTCACTTACTGTACTGTACTGTTGCTGCAAATGTTTTTTGCACGCCCTTCATTCATCCTCTGGCCTTCCACCTATCAGCTGATTGGTAGAAGCCTCTACACTGTATTTCCTCTCCATCTGTCGGTTCATACCATCAGCACTCGTCTCCTTCTACCGCTCTGCTCCACTACCTTCCTCCCGATACTCTTATTTTAAATTTAGGTTGACTTCAGACCACACAGGTCTGGCGGCAGAGAGAAAACGAGAGCGGTTGGCTCTATCTGGAGTTCTGGGGGAGCTCATCATCCCGTCTGCGTGGTACAATGAGAGTCAGAGCTGCCTGGGACTGTTGGTATTGAGTAGAGCTGCGCCCCGAGCAGAATCAATCAAAAAAAAAAAAAGGAGATGTTTGCACTTTGGGAATAGACATGAATAATCCATGCTTTCTTTCCCCTTCTTTGTGTAACCGTGTGTATCCCATTATGTTCTCTGTCGCCTTTTTCTTCAAATATATCACTAACCAAGTGTGCATTCAATATTTTAATAGTGATTTTAAAATATTTAGACTTCATCAACATATTCACACCCAGGGTATTTAGCACACTTTGCACAACATCTTCAAAAGTAGACATCAGGAAAAAAAAAAGAAAATATGTGCAGATGGCTTAATATTTTTTGTCTACATCTGTCTAGATGTGGGTCTGATCTATCAGGCTAATCTTCCAATTCAGAATATTAAAAACAGATCAACATATCGCAAGTAAGACCAAAAGTATTTTTGTTTAAAAAGAGAAGAAGAAAGAGCAGCTATAACCCTGTTTAAGAAAGTAATGTGCATTTTTCTACCATATCTACTTTGTCTGCAGGTCAATAATGTAATTTTTTTTATAAGCTGTATATTGGAGGACAACAAAATGATTGTCCTTTCTGTACTACTATCATAAATATGGTGATGATGTGTAAAAGGTCAAATCTAATCATGCATTTGTTTATGGGACTTATTGTTCTGTATTTGTATTCTTATACTGGACAATTGCACTAACAAACACTAAATAGACTATTTCTTTATTTAATCCAATTCTCATAATTAACTGCATCAGCCTATAATTATGAAGTTAATTAATCAAGATAAAAGTATTCATGTCTCTTTTTTTTTCCGTGTGGTTCTCAGGACTCAAAGATAGAAGTCTGGTATCAGGTTAAAAATCAGGCTGAAAGTGACTGAAACTAGTGTGTAAAAGGACAAATGTCATTGGTGAGTGAGGCTTTAGGCTCTCTGGTTCACTGTTTTTTATGATGGTCATAAAGATTGATTAGCACAGAGTTATTAATAGACGAGTCTCTAGAGAGATGTAAACCGTAGTCAGTGTTTGCGAAGTTTTTATTATTATTATTATTATTTTCTTTTTTTTAATTCCCCAAAGACGGATACGAGCCTTTAGGCATCAGCACGGTTTCTCGCCAGGTGAATTATGAACGCTCCCTCTACAGAGATCTCATTCTGCAGTATTGGATTAGTTTAATGGACTGCTGCCCCTGTGTGGCTGTAATATTGCTATAACCAAGTGCCACATTGTCCCCATCTCCTTCCCTTAACCCTCCCAGTGTCTGACTGCAGCAGCACCACCACCACCAGCACTCCTCCCGTGTTTGAAGAGAGCTCAGCCTTCCCCTCTCACTCAGCTAAATGGATGCATCCTTCGGCGGGGATGAATATCCAGTGCAAGCCGAGAAGGCCTCTATGGGCTCTGGATCCAAGCAATTAAATCAAGCCATTGACCATTAAACCATTTACTTTAATTAGATCTTAGAATATCTGATGAGATACCTCATCTTGGTTTCCTTTTATTTTTACAACTCTGTGTAGCTGAGATGGAAAATATGCTAACTTAATCAAACAAAGGGAGAATCTGATTTCATCAGTCATTTCATTGATCTTCCTCTTCCCTCCAGGTGGTATTGCGTAGCTTGAGTATTTAAATGTGGGCATGTGATACTGCAAGTTAAACTTACTGGCAGTGATGTGCCATGTTTGCAAATCAGACATTGTGGGGGATTAGTGCTATGAATGACCTGTACTCATTCCCCTCCCTCTCAGTTTTCTTTACGATCCCGCTGGTCTTATACAAGCCCAATAAAGACCTTCTCCGTAGTAAGTAGACATGATCTGCGGTGGACCATATTGTTCATAACTACCACTCAGACAAGTCAGGCAGGAACAATATTCTCCTTTCATTCTGCATCCATGAGCAGCATAATCAATATGCTTTGGCTGCATTGTGCAGCTGTTGGGCGAGGCCGGCTGAGAGGGCACATGCACACCAGCATGATCACATCCTGTAATGCACTAATGCACTTCAGGGCTCTGACATCAATTAAGAAAGACAAAAGACAGCTGTCCTGGGCAGGACAGGCTAAACACATTGCTTACAGCAGGAATTTGTGAAGCAAATGGGGATGACAGTCATGCATTGTGTTGAAGGTGTCTTTGTCACCAAGGTCTTTTCATTTTGTATTCATGTTTATTTAAAAAAAAAAAATCATTGGTAACAATAAAAGACACCTTGATATTTTTCTTTTTCATTTCATTGATGCATATTAATTTTAAACATGCCCAGATGTTTGAATGGAGATATATGTTTAAAGTTAAATGTATATAAAATTAGAGCCCACGGACTTTAGACTGCTCTTGCTCTGTTTTTCTGTTTGCAAGATCTTATTTTTTGCTTCAGTTACAGCACACTCACAAAATATAAGCAGTACAGGTGCTGCCACATGGCAGGCTTCCAGGAGTTGGCCAATCAGAAGAAAGCAGGATTATAAGAAAGGCCTGAAGCAAACAAGAGCTAAAGCGACTTGTTTCAAGCAGTGGATAAACTTAGGAGCCAGCACATTCACACTCTGGACCTCTTTATGTCAGAAATAAGGACAGAGTTAGCTTCACTATTAAACTTTCCTGTTTTTTTAACCTAAGTACTTTCACAAGCAGTGCAATTTCATCTTATTATATAATGCATCAAATTAACATTGTGAGGCATTATATTAGAAACTAAACTATGATCTGAAGCCTCATCAGTTTCACTTCAGAGTCTCAACCAGGAATTTTTTTAGGCCTGAATCACTGAGTGAATCTGAATATCTGAGTAATTTAGAAGTTAAAAGGAAACAGAATTTAAAAGGAGAAAAAAAGTTCTCAAACTGGTCTCAATCTCACATTATAATCTTAAATTTTATGACTCTCCATCACCAGGCCTACCTACCACTCTTCCAAACCAACTATAAGGTGTCGTTAATTTATTCTTTCACACTCCTGGATTGTATTACAGCATGTGTTGCTGCCTGACATTTTATGTGGACGTTACTGCAGCACATCAGGGCTGAGATTCAGACAAAATGGCAGGATTTGATGTCCTGGGGGCGAGAATGCTTCGGAGGAGCCTCATAAAAACCTTGTACATCATCTCGCCAGTTAAGCATTCTCTGCATATTCTGTGTGTTCGTCACTCTCTTCACTCAATGATTCCTCCACGCTATTTCAGACCTGAGGTAGAGCACAGTCACAGAGCAAAATTTAGTTCTGACAAAAGTTGTTTTTGATTGCATTTTCATGACTATGAATTACGTACATGTGATGTGTTGAGAGAACCTTGATATATTTAGCTGCACCAGCAAGCACCGCAGGTGTGTTTGATACGCTTAACAACCCATTGCTTCGAAACACCGATATATTGTATTGATGAATGTTGTGAATAGATTCATTGCAGGTCACTATTCCAGCAAGTTGTAGTCGCTGAGTGGCTGCTGCTCCCGACCAGTTGCAGCAACATGGGTAGTTGCATTGATAACATCATGGAATACAGTGAATAATATTGGAAAAGAATTAACATTCAATTTCTTCTTCTTTTTCAGTTTTTCCATTTTTAATTTTCTTTGATGCTTATTAAATGTTTATTTTGTGGTCATTAGGTTACCCTGATTAGAGCACTTTGTGTAAAGATTCATAATAACATCTCAAATAACTAGTGTAGCTGTTATTTTCTGTGACCGCCTGTGTGAAATGTCTTAGTGTCTTTTTTTATATATAACTTTGAATAATGCATTAACGTGATAGCTGAACAAATATAAATCTTCAGGCTACAAAGTTGCAATTGGGCCAAATGCAAACAACCACTCACACTCTTACCTGTAGGCAATTTCAAATCTCTCATTAGCATAATAAACATGCTTTTAGACAGTGGGAGGAAGACGGAGTACCTGGAGAAAACCCACGCAAGCACAATAAAACCATGCAAAATCCACACTGAGATTTGAAGGGTTAGGTCAATATTTATTTGACATATATCTGTTGTACATTATTCCATCGTTTTACATATATGTCTGATAAAAAATAGTAATTGAAGCATTATTATCCAGTCCTGTACAAAAGCACGTGCATGACAACATTGTTTTCAGGCTGGTTTATTGGTGCCAGACTGGCCTGTCTGGGACAAAAAAAAAGAGAAAAAAAAAAATTTCCATTTCAGTCTGTCCTGAACCCACCAGTTTTCTAATAATAGTAAAGCAGTTACCAAGGTGCAAACGGTGCAACTCAATGTTTTATTTATATTGCCCGCTAAAATTAATCTTCCAGCTGAGTGTCAGAACCTTAATCTGTAGAAGTGATGGCCGTTCACACCCACACCATGTTTTCATTTATGCCCCTAGTGAGCAGGGGTAGCCAATTCAAATTCATATTATCTGGGAAGATGGAGAACAGATCTCTATTTCAACAGAAGTCATGTTTCCATCACTCAGTTTAAAATGAATGAGAGCTTCTGGGTGGTGGCATTAAGTGTTATTTCCTTCTCTCTCTTTTTTTTTTATTGCATTGCACCTCACTGCACAGGACTGGCTTCAGGTATGCCTGTCTTGCTTTTTGGCCCATTTTAATCAGGTCTGCCCCCTGAAATACTTCCAGAAAAGCAGCCAGGAGAATGTGTCCAAAAGCCTCCAGATCAAATCTGAAGCTCTGTGTTTCTCATGAGGGAGAATGGGCAGGGCATGGCTGCTGTCCCAGAGCCATGACGGGAAACTGTAGTCTGGAGAAGCGGCATGTCTTCCTCTCCTCTCTCAGAGAGCTCTGTTTGTTGCTTGCCATCACCGTCTGTCACACCACAGAGCGCCACGGCCACACACTCTCTTTTCATGCGTTTCCATACTAGCCATCGCAGCTCAATCCTCTCTCCCACTCTCGACACCTCAAAGGGGAAACTTGTCATCCATCTCTTCACACATAGTGCTAAAAAGGCCCCCTGTGTCCTGGGGGACCTCTGCTCTTCCTCTGCTGATTGATCTGCTGAGCCCTCGCCTTCATTTATCTACATATCTATCCGTCTTCCTGTCTTTATGCCTCGCCATTTGTCTTCTGCACTTGCTCACTGAGGATATCTCAATAGCTGTTTGTGTGATCAATATGCTTAGTATCTATATCATTAGACATAAATCATGCATGTTATTGTTTTTAATATAAATTCAAGAAGCTGGACCTCTTCCATCTATTATATACGCACTATAAACAATAAATGGAATCCCTGCCGATGATCTCTAATTTTGTAATGCAGGCCGCCTGCTTGGATTTTGCTTAACCCCGCAGTTCTCTTCCTTAGATTGCTTTTTCATCTGCGTCCAACCCCCACATGAGATATATTGATTGTTCCAGTGCACTAATTATCCTGCTTGGTCTTGGATATCTCTTTGAGCCACAACCAGCTTTTAACATATATTTCTGAATGGCTAACATTACTGTTAAAAAACAAAAAAAAAACAAATGTTTCATAACCCTGTGTTTTTCTGGCAGCCTCCTAAATGACCAATCAAAGTACTTTCAGTCACTTCCTGTGCAATGCAGTGAGCTTTTGACTTGGCAAGTCAGCACGAGTCCATTGGTGTGGATATATGGAGGCTACTATTTACACACGCATTCATGCACATGTAATTATTACATATGTATGTGTGTGAGAGTGTACACACAAGGTTGTGGGCAGAAGTACAGGTTGGTACGTCCTGCTCTGCCACCATCTGTGCTCAAGCAGGCATTAGGCCACTTCTTATACGCTCACCTTCTCCATATAGTCATATACCTCTTCTTGTGTATTTTGGTCTGTTTAGAGTGCAGAATATGTTCATTTTTAATATTATGCTTAGTCAGTATGACAGTAATAAATTACTAATTGGTAGCTGTTTTATCAGTGGTTTAAAACCACTTGTGGAGGATTAGAATGGTGTCAATAGCAACATCTTTCAGATGAGATATTGGTCAGCAGCATTAGGATTATTGCGTCTTTCTTTGTGTGTTGAAATGTTTTCTACTCTGGGCTTGAACAGATGTCGTATAATTCTGTGGCTGATGATTGGAAGGCTAAGGTCCATGCCTTCAACCGCTACATGTTATGGCCCCTCCTGCAGGTGGTGGACCCACAGGAGGGAAGGCCCATGCCATTTGCTTGGACTAAGTCTGGCTGAGAATCTCCACCATTAAGGAGGGACTTGGAGCAGAGCCTGTTTGCTTGGGCTGCTGCTGCCCCTATGACCCAAACTAAAAATAAGCACAAGTTAATAAATGGATATCTAATATCATGAGTGATCATGCCAATGGGAAGCTTTTTAAGTGTGGGAGAAGCTCATTGGGCTTTCCAAAGCCCAAGTAATGCCTGGATTAAGATCCCAAATCTAGATGAGTTTAAGTAGCTATAGGTCTGGAGAAAGCAGCTGGAAGTTTAACTCATTTCCTACCTTGCTTGTCAGTGGGAATGTGAGGTTACTGACAAATGAAATGGACAAAGTTTGGGCATTAATGAGGACAAAAACATTCTGGAAGATTCTTACACTGTTCTGTATGAATTTCAGAGATTATACACAAAATGAGACCACAAACAGAGCAGTAAGAATAAAGGAGTGGGTGTTGTCGTCTGCAACAGATGGCATAATCATGCACTGTTACTGTGAAGGAGCATCTATGCAACCTGGAGTGAACTGACTGCAAAGAGTTGCATACAGATGCTGTATGTGACATCATCTGCTCAGTTGTTGCCAAGCTAGAAACACAACAGCCACTCATGGCATGCAGCAATTTAGTTCTAAATCCAACTTCCCACCTGATTTTTATATTAGTACTTGCTTAACTCTTTTTCTAAATAATTTATTCTACAAAAATGTAATTTCCCTCTTGGTATTTCGAAGTTCGACTTCATGCACGTCTTCATTTTACACTGATTAAGAGAATTGACTTATTTTTCTCTTAATCAGAGGTAGCACAGATACAGAATATAAGATACATTTATGAGTTTTCCTATCAACTCGTCAAAGTGTTAGTTGTATGTGATCTTTTTTTTTTTTTTTTTTTCTGGCTCTAGTGGCCTTTAATCACAGTCAGGAGACAGGAAGGTGGGGCAGAGAGAATGGCGGAGACAAACAGCAAAGGGTCACGAGGCGGGAATCGAACTCACAACCACTGCAGGGGCTGCCTGCCTTAACCACTAGGCTATGCAGTAGCCCGTGATCATTTTTTAAATTTTGAAGTAAGTATTAATTGTGAACTTTTGTATGACGGTAATAATTAGATTATGCCAGATTTTAGTGCAGTGGATGGAAAATATTTTTCACAAATTCACAGAGGAATTTCTGATACATGTGTTAGTGCTACATTACAATTCAAGAAACACCCTCATGCAAAATGAATATTTATGATTAAGATTTCAGGTGACACCATAATTGCCAGGAATGATGATGGTAAATTGGGAATCGATGAGGAGCTCTAAAGGCAGTGTCACTTATGACCTTTGTGCGCTCTCCAAGGAGCCTCAGCCAATGACATTTCAAGTTCCAAGATCCCCGTGGGTAGGAGCTCATCAGACAGGGTGTAAATGACACTCGTGGCAGTCTGTGTGTTTCTAAGCAGTGCTCAGCCTGCCAGAATATGTAAATGCACCAAGACAGATTGCAGTGTTCAGCATGTGTTGCATCTACATGCGTGACTGAGTGGGTCGATACCTTTTCACTTCATGGAATCAATTCTCTTTTTTTTTTTCTGAAAAGTGTTGACTTGAGAAATTCTTTTCTTGTAGATATGGATAGTTTAAGAAGACCAAAATGTGATGTCAGGCATGCAAATCACATCAGTTACAGGCAGAAAAAAAATTAAAGTACCACAAATGGATGCAAAGAAAAAATTCTGATCTGACTGACCAAAGTGAACAATTCTGGAAAAAAAAAGAGAAACTCACTTTAGTAGAGTGTAGTATAAAAAGCTAAAAAACAAACAAACAAAAAAAAACTTTAGTAATTTTGTCCTTTCTAATGTTATAACTCTATTGCACTGCGGTGCTGTGGTTTAGAAGGAACTTTCACGATATGTTTTATACATAAGAATGTGTTAGCTGTATGAAACAGAAAAAAAACAACAACACTTGAATGTTACATATAGATTATTGGATGCCAACAAAACTTAAGTTTATTTCCGTGAAGATTTGTGTTTTTTGTTTGGTAGTACATTGATATTTCACCACTTCTGTTTATATAACATAGACCCAAAGTAATAGTGGAAGAGGGTTAGAGATGGGTTATAAAAACGATACAGACTTGCAGACATAAATAATTTAGATGCTCGGTAAGTACGCAGACATACTGGGTAAACACTAATGAGCTGAAACATCTGCCTGCCCCGGGCACATTTTGACCCCTGAAGTCCCTCTCCAGCCCAGTCCAATAGAATCCAACCTTTTTGGCAATGCCTCTTCACCTCACCTGCAGGCACACTCCATCCTTACCTTGTTCCAGGGGGTTAGTTTTAATCACACTCTGAGTATGTGGATCCAAACCCTTGAGTCAGAACCATCTGCCAGCTTCCCTCAGGGTATTAGCCAGGTGCTGGGCATGTTCTCACCCCAGCTATGCAACAATAGTGCTGCCTGCTGGGTTCAGCCTGGCTGTGCCAACTGTTGATCATCATGTCCTCTTATGTTCACCCAGAGACTCTGTTACCCTAAGCTGTTACTGTAGGTGGAACAAAACCTGAAGCTGGACTCACAATATGTTTACCTTTTTTGAAAACTGAAACAGTCTTCTGACAGCACAAGTCTTAGTTGTGTGTTGCTGTGCTCTTCTGTTTTTGCTGCAGGTCTCCCAGGTTTTTGTTTTTTTTTCCCTCAAGATCAGTGCAAGCAGGCGCACAGTGTTGGCCTCCTGAACCAAGACTGCTTCATTTCCAGGAGTTTAATGTTTGGATGCTAGATGGTAGGAAGAAAAAATAGAACAGATATGCATACACATCTTGATAACAGTTAAAGAGAAACATAAAAAAAGGAATACAATTATTACTTTAATGTTTGAAAGCTTAAACTAGCATGGATAGAGCAGTGTTTAAAATCTCCAGAGATCACCCTGAGTGCACAGGGGTGTGGTGTTTGTTACCTGGCAACAGCTGAAGTCACAATACCACATGCAGCATCTTCAGGTAACACAGGTGAGCTTTACCAGTAGAGAATATGGGCAGAAACACAGCTAAAAGAATACATTTCTGGGCTACAGAGACACTCCTTCACAGTAGCATATCCAGGCTGTTGTTAACAAGCACTGCAATCCCTCTTCCTTTTACTTTCTCCCTCTACAGTTTGGAAGGTGTTTAGAGAGGAATTGAAGCCCAGAAAAAGTACCTGTAATCATAACTTTGTGAAACACAGTATTTAATTTTTAATAATCCCATTCTTCATCTCTGCTCCAAGCTCTTTTATTTTTCCATAACAGCTGTAAGAAATGGTTTCAACTCCCTTTCTTAATATTGCCTCTCTTCTTCAACCTGTTTGGGTCTTATTCTGGGAATTATAATACATTTAGAATGATACATTTAATATAATGTGATATATTATAAATGATTTCCCCTTTTCAAGATTATATATAATCACAGATGTTAAAAGAGAATTACCAGCTAAAATCCTTTTAGCAGAACAACGTCCAAACCATTGTAGAGAAGTCTTTCAGAAGTCAGTGTTTCAAGTGAAAAAGGCTCAGAAGAGAATCTCCAAGATTAAAGAGACAACCTGGCTAAATAATAATCATAACTTCATCTCTGTGCAACGATATCAATGGGATTTACATTCACTGGCCATTTTAGTGGGTACTAAATATAGTTGTTCAGCCAATCAAATAGTAGCTACTCAATGCATTTGGGCATGTAGACATTGTCAAGACGACTTGCTGAAGTTCAAACTGAGCATCAGAATGGAGGTGAAAGGGGATTTAAGAGACCTCAAACTTTGCATGGTTGCTGGTGTCAGAAGGGCTGGTGTGAGTATTTCAGAACTTGCTGATCTACTGGGATTTTCACACACAACCATCTGCAGGTTGTGTGAAAAAGAGAAAACATCCAGTGAGTGGCAGTTGTGTGCACTACAATGCCTTGATGATGTCAAAGGTCAGAAAAGAATGGGTAGATTAGTTAAACATGATAGAAAGACAACATTAACTTAAATAATGGCTTGTTACAGCTGAAGCATGCAGATTATCATCTCTGAATGCAAAACACACTGAACCTTGAAGCATAAGAACACATCAGGGGACACTCCTGAGAAGTCGAGAACAGGAAACTGAGACTCCAATTCAAACAGGATCACCACAATTGAACAGTAGTTTCATTGAAACATTCTAACACAACTGATTCATTTGCATTTATTTTGGTAGATCTTTTGTTTTTCTTTTTTTCATACATGTGAGACCTCAGGCTCCTCTCAACTAATTGACTAAAAAAATATGCATGCCTCTTGGCTGGAGATGGTATTAAATTTACTTTATTGCTCTTGATACTTGTCTTCTCATTACTGCGATCACAATGCAGCCATTGCTATGGGCTCTGAGGCAAAACCATTTATCTGCTCTCAGGAGCAGAGTGGAGATCTTGAATGCCTCGCCACATATAAGCTCAGCTTGCCTCCCTCCTGCTGTTCAACTGCTCAGTGAGTCTGGAGTCACTGGCAAGCTGCAGCCATGATATGTATAGATGTCTATGAAGTCATGTGTTGTTATGATCCTGGGCAGTTCTCAGAACAGCAAGAAAGCCTGGACTACTGCTCAAGGTTACAATGTATAGCTGCATAGATGAAGACTTCATGCATTATGTAACACATTCACTGCTAATTATCACCAACGGGAAGGGATGTTCCCTGATTTCCTCTGTCTGTCTTCTCATTTGCATAAATTTATTTGGGCATAAGTGAAGGTAAAGCCCAATGTCTGTCCTTCCCAAGGGGAAAAGCAGAGGTGTTACTCGGATTGGGGTCCACAAGTGATAATTGCTGGACGGCAGTTATTCTGGAGCCCAGATGATCAGCTGGACTGTGTGAAGGAAACAAAGAGCCTCTGATGAAACAAACAAATGAATCATCAACCTGGTACAAAGAAAAAAACGAAAGGTCTTCTAAACACAACTAGTTTTCTCTTTAATTTGAATAAAAAATTTATTTAGTTTGATGGATGGAGTTCCTCTGCATTAAATAGAGAAGACTATGAATAAATGCATGTTTTAGACAAATAATATTTCTGCAAGAAAAATCTGAAGACTGATGAGTGCAGATTGAGGCTAAATGAGTTTATGGGTTTATCTTTCTGTAGAAATCAGTAAGGCTGTAATTGTTGTTACCTAAAACTGGGAATCATTAAAAGATAACTGATGATGGTGGTGATTTGGTAGGCGAGGTTTGTGCTTGGATTAAGTGCCAAATTAATTTGCTTTTCTGTCCAGTTGGATTGTAGAATAAATGGCTGCTGTCAGCTGTGCAGTAAAGTGCTGTGCATTCATTTAGACAAGTGTTATTGCAGCACTGAAGCCGTACAGTTTTAGCTATGCAGGCCAGCCTGGTGGGTGGAAGCCACATAATTATCTCTGGGTCCTATGATGGTGATGATTGCTGAAACAGGCAAGTGGTCCCAGAGCACAGCAGGTGTGACCATCAGACTGCTGGCTGGTGGGTTGGTGTTGCTGGATGAGTGCACATAAACACCATGCGCAGATCAGTTTATGATCACAAATACACAATGGTAGTTACTTGTGCAAATGAAGAGAGTTAAAAGGAAATTTGATTTGTTTTATGCTGGTTAATGCATTACATAAACCACAAGACCCCAAGGCTCTGAACACTTTATATGACTCCACATTCAACACACACAGCCTCGTCTCCAAACCGAGTTACACGTGTGACATCAAAGGGAGCACTGACACTATTTTCTTTTTTTAATCAGTCTGTCATGTTTTTACCTTTTTGAGTAATTATCTCAAAAATATCAGTGGTGACAGATAAAACATGACAGTGATTAATGCAGGTCAAGCAGCTTTTTTTTTTGCTTTTTTTTTCATCTTCTAAAATTCCACCATTGCTGGTAAGTGACTCTGACAATGTGCAAATATAATAATACACTTCTGCTCTGATTCAAAGGAACTGAAAAACACAAGATGAATACTAATGCAACTAGACTAGACTAGACTAATGCAACGCATTTATCAGCCTGACATTAAAAAGAGCTAAATGTTCTGCTTATTTTCAGTGTCACAGAGGAAACTTTGAAAACGCAAGTCTTTCAGTAGTGCGAGTCAGACAGTGGATATGGCAGATGTTTGCCAGGAGATATGGCTTGTATTGATGTTCAAACAGCTTGGACTGGAAGAAATGTTACAACTGGTTTATTTCGATTACAAATCCCTGTGTTATTTCCTGTTCAGTCATGCCTGAACTGAATAACAGCTTTCAAAGAAAGTGTTTTTTTTTTTTTTTTAAACTGGTAACACACACACATACAGTAATCATACACATGCGCATGGACTGAACAGTGCAAACGTGTACTTTATCATTATTTTTGTGAGTCTGATGAACAAATACTCACCAGAACAACAGACATCTTAAAAAAAAAAAAAGGGGCGCTTTAAAAAAATTTTTAAAAAAATCCTCACTCCATGCTGACAGTCAGAAGAGCTCTTCTTCATCATACAGTTGAAGACACTGTTTGAGATTATCAACACGCTCTCAGCTGACTAATGAGGTGGATTCAGTTCAGTAAGGGGCGGTTTGAACGTCTTTGTTAGACAGGCCTGCAGCTCTCCTCTATACAGGCGGATCCCATGGGAGGCCTCACAGTCTGCTTAATTGAATCAAGTACACATGGCACCTCCCCCTTCACAGCTCGACCCCTCCCCCGGACGAGAGTAGTAAAGAGGAGAGCTTCTGCTTTGATGCTTTTGTTCTCCTCAGCACCATGGACAGCGAGGGGGGGGGGCTCCACTGCAACTGGTTGCCTGCTGCTGGATGGAGGGAACACAATCACTGATACATCTCTGCAGCAGCTCCTCATGCACTCTGATATAAAGTCTGAAGGCTGGTGTGTTAGCCTTGAAGTAGAATAAAATGAAAATCTAGCCGTAGATAGAGAGGGCTGACCCAATCAAAGAGATCAAAAAGTGCAGTAGCTCATTTAGTCTGCATTTAACAGAACAGAATGTAACATCCAAACATTATTACTCACATCTCAGTGAGCAGGTGGCTCAGACAAGCAGACCAAACAAATGTTGAGACCAGGAAGAAAGCGCTATGTGACTGTGCAGAACTTTGCGCTTACATGTCGTCAGTGACTGTCTCTTTTTACCCAGCATCCTCAGCTCCAAAAGACAGATTCCAGTTGTGCTTACAGGAAAAGTCTGCTCATTAGATGGCCTGCAGATGCCAAGTTAATGAAGGACAATTTGTGAGCCAACATTCAAACTGAAGGAAATGGACGAAGGTCTGGTGAGGTCCTGTCACTGACCAGCATGCAGCCTCCTCCATCTGGTTGAGCTGATTTGAGTAAATGTCATGTATTGTTTCTGTTTACTTAAACCTATCTCCTGTGCTCCAGCTGAACTCTCAAACTTTGACCTGGTTCTCACTTCTTAGCGGTAAACATGAAGTACAAATTCATAAACAAAGTTCTTTTGTTGCAGTACATGTAAATAATCGCTTAGTGGTTCTTAATGTGAATTTCTTTAATTCTGTACCTGATAGAAGGTGGCAACATGAGCTGTTTCCAGTAGCAACACTTAGAATATAGAGCTATGTCTGGGCATACAGTTTGCTAGTGTGCAAAACTTTTAAAACTAAACTTTTGTTAAAAAGCCTACAGATACATAATAAATAAATAAATCTTTATCTTTTTTTAAAAATAAAACATCAATGAATTCAATGTTTTTAACTCCTTTTTGAGACTGTAATTCAATGACCAAGTATTTTCCAGGAAAAGGATATTGCAGCAAACTTGAGTTAAGATGTTTAAGCTAAAATGAAATTTTAAGGAGCAGCTGGATTAGACCAGACCATGTTAATCTGTTCCTAATGATATTAGAAAAGAGTCTGGAGAGCAGCTTCCTGCACACCACTCTTATATTGATGATCTGAGATACTTTCAATCCAACAAAAAGCAGGCTGTGTTTTCAGTGCTTTCATTTCAAGCAATATCAAGTTAATATACATTAGCAGCTGATATGGGATTACTTTGTTCTTCAGGTTTTTCTGTGTGAATGTGTGTGGTTTTTTTTAATGTCGGTAATAAAATGCTGACAACTTCTAATTGCACATCTTAAGCACTTATTGTGATGGTATTAAACATTATGAATGCCAACTGCTATTTTCTGTCTTACACTTAGTGTTCCATCTTCTCAAATGAAGACTACCACGCCCAGCCCAGCTGGCTGCAAGTCCTCCTTCTAGGGTTTCAATGTGTGTAAAAACCCATCTGATGAACACAAAAGACATAGCAGTTGTGCTTAATTCATACGAAACTGCAGTCAAGTAAGTTTTTAATGATGCTGTCTATTTTACCTACATTCATTACATGCATTTTTATTGGTAGTAGATTTATAATGTTAGTTTTTAAACTAAAAATTGATTGCAAATGTATATTGGCTTTGAAAAGACTTTGACTGAGACTGATCAATATCCGCTCTGAGTACAAATTTCAAATTCATCAGGCTTTCTTATATAGTATTGATTTTGTGCAAGGTGGCTCTGAAAAGAATCAGATTACTTTTTTCCCCCATCAGTCAGAACAAACAGAAGCCTGATGGGCAGTCACGCAGCTCATTCAGATCTTCCACTTTACGTTTACAAAGAGGTGAAAGAGTATTTCTTTATTTTCCCTTCTTTGAATACAAGTGTTATTTCAGTCTTGTCACTTGATATTTTTTTCTCTTAATAGTCTACTCCTGGCTAAAATAACTGCTTTTAACTGTTGATTTTCACGCTGTTGTCTGAGCACCATCACCATTGCAATTACTTCAATAATAACAGTGAGAGTGTGTGCAATGTTTTATGTATTTTTCATTGCCGGGGCTGTGATACTCCCCACAGGCAGGACCCTTGGTTCAGATGCAGCGTAAATGTATGCAGTCCTGCTCCAGCGAAGCTGCAGTGTACAGTAATTTCTGAGCCCCCCCCCTTCCAATGCCGCTGGGCAGTGTTGTTGTTTGAGAGTATTGCAGACAGAAGACACCATATTTGTGGAACCGATCCTGACTGTAATAGCTTTACAGTCACTTCCCTCATATTGCAGCTGTGCAGTTAGGACACAGCAAAGAGAGCATCCCATTAAAGAGGGACTCTCACCTCTCTCGCATGCTGAGGTTGGAACCTTTGAGCTGGTCGTGGAGACTGAAGTGGAGCCACAGTGACATCTAGTGATTTAATGCTGGCATTGTATTGTCGCCTGTGGATGGTCCACATTTTCAAAAAATTTTAACATTCTAGTCACACTGAGTTTCAAGAAATGCCAGCCACTTTAATTCAAGCTTCTAAAAGCCCCCTTTTTCCAGAGATTAACTCCAACCTTGACTGTCTGGCTCTTCTCTTTTTTAGGAAAGACTTTTCTATCACACTGTTGTAATTTGACATCTTTGTGTTTTGTCTGCACTGAAAGCTACAGTCAGAGATTATTTAGATTTTTAGAGAAATTGAAGATATAATGAAGACATAATGTAATCAACAAGGACTGCAGTAGGGGACAGAGCCCAGTATGAGCAAATGTCTTAGTGACACGCAGGAGAAACTGAGATGAAGATGGCGTTAACAGACAAAAGCAGAAAGACAGGATGGAGCCACGGAGGTGTACGTGTGGGAGGGTGGATCATGGCTGTTGGTGGTTAAGTCTGACTCTACGCACAAAAGCTGAATGCTTGGAAAACCTTGGTGATGGTTCCAACTAAGGAAAATGAAAGCACTTTAATCATTGATGGTTAAAAACAGGACCAGGAACTATAGTGTCCAAATTCTGCATAAAGTGTGTGTGTAACACACAGCAGTCAGAAACACAGTGCTTGCTTTTCTTATTTATTGCTGAGACCCTAGTTGTTTACTTCATTCTCCTGCTGTCCTCTGATAAGGGAGGAGCAGGGACACAGAAAATGTCTCTGTGTCTGTCTGGCGTGCACGTGAGACTGGGCTGCTCTGTAGTGCCTGTATCTTTACACTGCAGCTGTGTCGAGCAGATTTAGGAGCTATTCTCATTTTCCCACCTCAGCTAAATGTGTGACACTACAATCGCTTTTGAATACAGGTTGGCTGCTGCTCCTTCACAATGAAGCCATTCTAGCCACGTCAGCTTTTGTCTAGCCTGTCTTGCATCAGTTCAGCTCCAGCTAATGATCCATCATCAGTCCATCAATGTAGCCCTGTCCATCACGAAACCTTCCTCAATAGCCAAGCCTGCTCATTAAAGATCAGAGTAATGTACTGCACAAAAAAAGAAAGAAAAACCGGTCAAGGGGTTAATGTCTCTATTTTGGGGGTTTATCTGATTTAAGGAATGTAAATTATGGACCCAGAGCCTTTATCTTTGCTCACATTGGTCAATATGAGACTAATGTAGGTCTTTAACCCTCTGATGGCCTCTCAGCAAATGGTATTATTCAACTAATCTTTTGCACATGATAAATGGTCTTTTAGTAGGTTGTATAGTAGCTCTGACTGATGAACACATATCAAACCACACTCTAAAGAGCTTTTTCTGTGACAATAGTATGCACAATGGAATGGAAACATTTTATGTGGTCGTTAGTTGGATCCATTGACCCATTCTCCTAAAGCAGTTATTCCACCAACTTGTCCTCATGGGAAGCTGGTCACTCCCTTTCAGAAGAAAATGTTACAGATATGAATCTGCCCATTGCTCCTGGGCTGCAAGTCGGTGTTTCCTCTTTAGCTTTTCGATTACATCAGTTCACAGAGTGACCTCAGACCAGCGTTTTCAGGAAGGGGTGTGTAGATGGGTGTTGACATCATTGCATCCCTTGCCTTCTAAAATAAATTAAAGCCCAGTGACAGATTTGCCCAAGAGTAAATGATGCATCACATAACGGGTACACCAATGGCCTTTTCAATCTTCACGCCCTTTTCACAGCATCAGACAGGCCATGGCTCAGCTTTGAATTTTAAATAAAGATGTTTCATGTTTCAGTTGGATTTCCTTTTTCTTGTTGTACAGTATGCACTTACATGTTATCCATGATGTACCCTCTCTCATCACCGCAGGATTTTTTGCAACACTTTCGAAAAAGTTTGTCTTTGGTGATGCAAATTACATCCACCCTCCCTTCCGCTGATGTTCGGATCCTTTGGGGTAGAAACAACATTAGCATTTTGATGTTTCTCTTAACTATTCAACATGGAACTGGCTTGGGTAAATGTCAACCACTGGGTAAATCATTAAGCTTTGGTTGTACAGCATTTTGGAAAGGTCATGTGGAGCCAGTGGGGAAATGGAAAACGTTGGGGAAATTGACACTTGCTGTGCTTTGAGTTCCAGCAGCCTGGATGTCAGCGTGAAGTGGGGAAGGTTCAAGGGTTGATAGATATTGTTTAATTCTCCGCAGAGCTTTTATCATACTTTCTCTGGATGTTTGGTAAAAGAGTGAGGAATTTTAGGTGAAAAGGTGTTTAAAAGTTCAAAATAATCCAATGTTAGATTTCCTTCATAACTAGAATATGTTTGAAAATCACTGATTTAATTTTCATTAAACTTGTTCCTAACCTCAGTATTTGCATTTTATGTTGACATTTTAGGTGCTGAATTCATCCAGTTTACATAGTGTAGATGTACAATAATAATCAAAGCTTCAAACAATAACTGTATAGAGTAATAATTTTCTTTTGTCTTTTATTATGCTGAGATCCTCTTGGAGGCAGATTTAACTCATGTTTATCAGGTCGTGTTTTTTTTCTTCTTCTTCTCCTTCTTCTTTTCTGGCATCCTTTGACCATGTGTCATTATGTTTAGAGTTGACCCTGCCTTTATGTGCTTATCCTGTTTGTTTATGGGGCACTGTGTTTCCGTGGCAACATAATTGACAGACACTGACTTATAGATGATAGTTAGCTTTGGTCTCACCATGGACCCTGCAGGATTGGCTGTCGTCCTCACACGTCCTTGAGTCAAAGCTGTGTGCTGTCCTTGACACTTCTCTCTCCTTGCTTTCGCTCAGACTCTCTCTCTCTCTCTCCATATTTCCATTAAAAAAAAATAAAAAAAAATTCTGACCTGCATAACCATTCAAGGCAGATGTGATTCCTTTCTGCTGACAGAGCCCAGATATGATTACACACAGGGCAAATGTAATTTTCTCAGCAAGCGCAGTAATTAAATCTTAGGGGCTGCATTTCCCAAAATTGGTTTAAAGTCCATGTTTTCTTATTCAGTGTAACTATGTCACAGCTTGTAGAGCCTGATTATTCGAAATGTGAACTGAATTAGAATTGAAATTGCCATCACCCCACTTTTAATGCACTTACCTAATTACCTGCTCGGTCTGTAAATAATGCAGCTCAGTGTTGATAGAGATCTGTACTGTAGATTTCAATTTAAGATTTAAAAAAAAAAATATTTTAAAACTCTATTTAAACATGAATTCACCGTCTTTGCAAACCGTAAACAAGTCTCTAGTGAGACTCTCTCTACTGTTATTCTGAATATCCCACATCTTCATTGTTATTCACATCATCATTGTCAACTAGTGAGCAGTGTTTAGAGGTTGACAGAACGCAAAATACAGCATACTCACATTTCTATGAATAATCCACCCCCTTTTTTGGTCTTTTTTACATTTCTGCTTCAGTTGAATTCAGTGTCTTCACATCCAGTTTCTTACCTCCACATTTGGTCAGGCGAGAGACTGATGGAGGAAAGTAAAATAAGGTGGACAGGAAAGGTGGAGGTGATGGAGGGAGAGGAATCTACAGGGAAATGGGTTACTCTGGCAGGCTAATTGAAGCTCTGTGCAGGAGCAGACTCAGAGCTGCCACTCCAATGAAGAGCACATTTGTAACATTTTGCAGGCTGTGTGCTGAATTCTGATGATGTTACAGAAATCCCAGACCACAGACCAGCTCTGTGTCACTGAGACGCCATTCTCCCTCCTGTGCAGCATGCGTGAGTGGGGGGGGGGGGGGGGGGAGGGAGGGGGGGGGGGGGGGGGGGGGGGGGGGGGGGGGGGGGGGGGGGGGGGGGGGGGG
>JBAMYA010000021.1:6865870-6895128 GCA_037176975.1 Arrhamphus sclerolepis | reverse complement strand
TGAAGTCTGGGGGGGGGGAAAAAAACCCAGAACAAAGAACAGATCTGTGGCAATGAGGAGCCAGTCTCCCTCCTGGGGAGCATGGGGGACTAGTCCCCCCCCCCCCCCCCACTCTCCAGAGATCATATGTAAAAAGGGTCAGAGGCTTTTCTGAACGCGAGCAGTGAATGCCAAGCACAACATGTGAATATGAATGACTTTGTACTGAGGATTTAGTAAATTAGTGGAGCAATCCCATGCATGAAAATGTGATATTAAACTCAGCTGGAAGTGTTTTCACTTGTACAGGTTTTCCCTAGTTGGATTAAAGGAGATTATGTCTTCTAGCAGAGCACATAGCTGAGAGCATCTAGTGAATTATTCATCAAGAATTAAAACAGTCATTTAGGCAAATATTTGTCTAAAGAATGAAAAGAACAAGATCTTACATGGGAAGCTGCGAAACATACACATGGTTATTTTATTTTTTTATTATTGCTGTTTACTGAGTTGTCAGTTAAGACACTTTTTTTCTTTTACTCATTTGCAAAAAGGAAAGTCAAATCTTATATAGGTTGCATAATGGTCATATATGGTCATATTTAACTAATTGTGATGCCTAGTGAAAAGAGGATTATTAATAATAAAGATAATAGGCTAATAATAATATAATTTAATGAGTATGTACTTTCTTTTTCACATGACGCTATAAAAAACGGAGGATGTAAATAGTATGTGAAATAGACTGTGGAGTAAGTGGTGCTGATAATCTACCGTCTTATCTCACTGAGGACTGTTTCTACCTTCACTGCAACTAAGTCTGAATCAGATCATGTGTCTTTAATAATTGTCCACCCTGGCCTTCACTGTCAATGAACTGCCAAATCAAGAGAGCCATTGATCGAGGATTATTGATAGCTCCATCTAGATTTGCATATAATTATGTGCACAAGCACACATTTGACATCAGCTTTAAATGCAACCAGTTTCACATAATGCACCATGGATCAACATGCTACTTAGACATCATTTAGCAGTCCCCATCAAGATGAAGCAGAATTCATCTGTGGGCTGGTATTTACTGAACAGGAGCCTCATTTCAGTTTTATTGATCGTTACACACTGCTTCCTGGCATAAATATATTTTGTCCTCATAATGCTGCATTGCAACAAAGCAATAGAGGCAATAAATAATAAATAAACAAATCCAGGAAATGATCTCAAACGATTGTGTGTTTCTGAAACACATTAAACAAACTGCAGCTATTGCACTGTAACCCATCTCTAAACCAACCTCTGAAAGAATAACAACTTTACACACAACTGCAAAGAAACCGTAGCAAAAGAAGCAGCAGTTAAATCCAAATACAGAAAAATCTGCTATTAATATTGCTAACACTAGATTTGTTGTTGTAGTTTTCAGCGTGAGTCAAAAACTACTTTTTTGTGTAAAGGTTTTGGATTATATATTATAAACAATTCTTAGATAATACTGAAGCAGTTAAAAGTACAAGATGACATAGAGCCTCAAAATTATCCATGAAGTATTTAGAAAATGCCAGATGAAAAATAAGCTTTGTTACCCTTGGCCTGAGTTCATTTTATAATTGTTATAGAATGTGGAAACATTTTATTCAAAATAGGAATCATACAGTCAGGGCTTGTGTTGTGGTTACTGGTTGATTTGTGTCGGGACTCCACCTTTCACGTCCATTAACAGTTATTCTCCAGCAAAGGATATTTTTGCGTTTGATGAAAGGTTTAAAAAAAAAAAAAAAAGCTAAATTGCTGAGCATTTATGTAAAGGAAGGCCATGCCAATGTGGAAGAATGTCTTTTGTAAGAAGAGCCTGTAGGATGACAAGAGACAGACTATTTCACACTTGTTTGTTAAATCTGTGCTGCCTGGCAACCCTCAATGAATGTGTACATTATATGTGCAGCACTTACTCAACAGCCCTGAAGTCCTTCAGTAAGAGCTTTTTTATTATTTAGTGGTTAGTGTAGGATGTAACGACGTCTATAGTCAAACCACGAAAAGTTATAACACGTGTACATCACACCACAGAGAGACCTTAGCATTATTTCAACCTAACAGTAAGTATTTCCCTGCTTGTGTACATTTCACTTTGGATTTTTGTTGAATTACTTCCTTATGTGCCAGAGCCATGTCTTTTTCCTCTCTCTCTGTCCATGTAAGAAAGATTTTGAATGATTTCCTTTTACTCCTTTTTATACAAACAGGCCTTTAAGATTTGATAAATGCAATAAACCCTCTAATTATTTAAAGCCTGAAGCATGTGGATATATCACTGTTATGTTCATAAGCAGACTATAGACTTTTGAAAAGGAATGAGGTGTAAATTGCCTGATTTGGTTAAAGATGCCCAAACAGAACATGCATACAATAACAGCATTGTACTGTATGTTACAGTTTGCTTTTTTCTTTTTTTCTTCTTTACACTGACTGATTGTACCGCAGAATACAATCTGTGTTTTTTCGGCATCAGATATAGTCTCCCATCCCATAATGTCCTTGTATGGATCCTACTAAGTAACCGGTCGCACCTCAACAGAGCAAAGTCTGAGCTTCCGGACAAAACCCAGCAGGAACAGCAGGCACCAGCTGAGAGGGCAGAAGCTGCACACGGCAACAAACCCAACATGAGCCGCACACATCCAGTCCATCCTCCACACGGTGAAGGCGCACAGCTTCACGCAGGAAGGCCTTCAGACTATAACAAATATTACTTTGAAAAGACAACCGTCACGCTTCAGGACCCCCTCTGACATTGAAGCTGATCCTTGTTCAGCAGAAATCACTGACCTCCAGAGCAAGGTGAATAGACATGATCAATACCCAAACTGTTAAGTCAATCAGTGAGGCAATTCCCAGTGTCAGGTTTAGTTAGTGAACAGTGATAAGAGAACATGTAAGAGATGCAGCACTGTGAAAGACTGGACTGAAGCAGACGTACATGAATGGTGGAGAGCAGAGCAGATTCATATTTCGCAGTCTGATTGCGTTCAGTGAGCTAGTGTGGCTCATACTTGATATTTTTGTTATGTTATTATTAACTTCACATTCATTTAATCCAGTATCAACTTGGTGAAAGTCCATGCATGAAAAGCAATATGATAAGGCTTGTAAAATTTAATTCGATTTACCATCCTCATGCTTCAGTCCAGCTGTCGTCCGTTTGTCAGGAAATTGTCTTGAACTGATTGTATGTGTGACGGCACCTTCAGCGCCTCAGATGACAAGGAGTCTCCAGTATTCACAGGCAGAGAAGAGACTTCCCTTTTTATTTTTGACACATAGAAGGACTTTCCAGACTCATCAACAAGGAGCTATTCTACCCATCCTGCCTGTGGGACCCCCAGCAGAGACCACCTCATCCACAGTCATGATTGTCACCCCTTCCCTGCCCTTTCAATTAGATGCTCGATTTCACCATTGTGTCCCTCGGGAGTCGCTACAACACCATCCTAGATTGGAATCCCCTCATAGTCACACCCCTCACACACACACACACACACACACAGCTGGACCCCACTATTAACATCCATTCAAATCTATCCATTCAACATGACAGGAGAATATGTGACAGAGCTGGGAACAATGAGCAGCTAGAAGCTGCTAGAAATCAGGAGTGTGTCTTGTACAGAGATGTAGATGCTGTAAGAACAAAGCTGGTAGAAACAAGTCCGTCTGGACATGGAGGATAGTTGTGTCTTTGTACACAGCGCTGTATGCAGCTTTGCAACCCTTTTTTGTAGTGTGTGTATGTGAAGTCACGATAAAAAAAATAAAAAAATCATCTGATCATACTCGATCATTGCGACAAATACAACATCAAAAGAAAACAACAAATTTTCTTCACCGCGTCATTTCATGGTGACAATTATCTTATTCATTTTACAAAGATGGAGCCAAAAATATTTTTCTTTTTGGCTTATTTTTGTCAAATAAATAATGCCACAGTAAAACAAAACAAAAATAATAATATTTGCCTTATATTCAGACCCACTATGATCAGTTGATTTATATTATCTTTTTACACAGAACATGATACGCAGAAAGACATGACTGTCCATGTCCATTTTTAGAACATGACTGTAAGAATACATGAATAAAAAGTGTCCATTTCTTTCTGTCTTGCTTTGATACTACAGTTAGGATTAGTTTTGCCTCTACAGTTCAGCAAAAGGGTTTTCAGTTCAGGGCACACTGTGAAACTATGACACAGCCTCACACCATTAGATGATGGTGTCTCTTATCCTTTTTGACGTTCTTGAATTTGAGAAGCCAGAGTCTTAAATAAATTATACCCAAACCTTAAAAATGGATTACAGGAAGCTCCTGCCTTATGCGTCATGCTGTGTTTTGGCTTCCAGTAAAGTCACAGGACTTTCACTGCTTCATTTGCTTTTCTCAGAGCAAGAAGTATCTGTTATCAAAAGCTTTCTTTTTTCTTTCTCTTCAAAGAACTTAAAACCTGCACATGAAATGTGAATATGCCTCTGGAACATTTTCACATGTGTATACTCGTACTGAGGATGCATCTTGAAATACTCTTTTAAAAGATGGAGTTGAGAGACATCTAGTGGTGGTGATACCAGGAACCCACGAGGAAGCCACCACATCACAGCTTTTGCTGTTGACAGCTGTGTGCAGGTGGCCCAAAATGAATAATGGAGTGCCTGATTAGCTTACAAAAGATGTCATTCATTGTATGTAACTATCTACTAACATGTTTCCATCTATGAACTTCTAATAAATCTTGATTGTAGAAGTCCTTCATCAAAAGTACACCAAAATTCCTGACAGGGAGTTGAAAGGCAATTTCTGCTCAAGAGAAAGAACATTTTTCTTCTTATGTAACGTCTTGCCTTAACATTTCTTCTCTAAAACTCTCATTTTCTGACAAGATGGCAGAAGACATCAACAGGACTCAAGTGGTGTCGCTGGAGGCAGAAACACAGCTCCGCAGTGATCTGTCTCTGCAGCAGGACCTTGGTCAGGATCTGCTGGATGACGTGGTCGCTGATGTCATGACCAGGGCTGATAGCCCGGATAGATAAACCACAGCGGAACTGCACCTCTTCAATACTCTGGACCAAAATTATGCACAAGTATAACCTACACAGTTGAGACCCAAAGCAGGAAGAGATGCTGATTTATTAATTCAAGACTCATCCAGTACCTCCATGATGTTATGGATTTAAAGGTCACTTCATCTGCAAACGAAGTTATTACTAAGAAAGTGTGTCGATTTGTGTTTGAAAATCCTTGTGAGTGTCTATTCCAAAGCAGACTGTGCTGTTTTGTGATAAGGCAGCTCATTTAGGCCATGGACCCTGATAAGCTCTGTGGGTAGAACAACCGTTATCTCCAGAAGGCCAGTTAGTGACCCTGACTGAAAGGATGCTCCTGAGCGTTCCGCCGCTGGCATCATATTAAATAGACTACGTTTTAGCCCCATCTGACAGGAAATCCTTTGGATTTCAAAAGCTTTATTGATGGATCTTCAGCCCATGCCTGAAAACTGACATCTTAATCACAATAATTTCAAGAAGTCCTTGAATACCACTAATGCCAAACGACATAGATGAAATTCTAACTCACTCAAACTTATATATTCAGAGTCAAAAGAGCACAAACAACAGCCATATGTATGCTATTACCTGGATTTATGCAGCGATGTATGTAGTTTTGTGGGGGGTTTTTAAGCTAGCGAGGAAGACTGCCTCACACAGAGACAGGACACTACAGCTGCAGAAGGAGCCGATCAGGGTCAAAAGATACAAGACTCTGAACTACACACCACCAGCAGCTCTGCTGACTCACCAGCCTCTAGGGAAAGATGACATCAGAAACTCTGGCTGTTCTTCTATCACTGATAAAATAATATTAATCTTTTAAAAAAGAAATGATTCTTTCAAGCTTTTAATTTGGATTTTACATGTCATTCTTTATACCTGCTTTGCTCTAATTCTGTGGATGGAAAGATCAGCAAAAAGAACGATCAGAGGACAGATAAAAGAGGAGGGTGGAGTCAGTGAGGTGAAAAATATTCTCAGAGAATAGTCTCATATTTATCTGTGGAACCACTTGAAAGACAAAAATAGTGAGCATTACTAAACAGATCATGTTCAATGTTGATGCCTCTGCACATTTATGATCTTAGACGAAAACATCTCTCACATTCTCACCTTTATTAGTTTGTGAATAAATATCAAAGCAAAAAATATGAGGGAGCAATCTCAGACACACCTCAACATGTACGGCGGTCTACACTTTTTTTGCCTTTTGGATAATCCTGTGATGTTGGATCCTCTAAACTATTTCTATTTAAAGAGGTTTTGACCAGAGTTAACTAACTTTTTCATGCAACTGTTAGAATAGAAAATAAGATAGTAGAGGCAAGGTCAAACTTGGTAGCAGAGAGCATCTGTGTCATGAAAGAGCTGGATGGGATTCAGCAACAGTCTCTCCCAGCTGTTAATCAACACAGATTAGCAGTAAACTAATAAATTCAATGCAGTATATTCTTGAGATACATATTATAAAATAGAAATAATAAAGTAATTAAGCTGGTGCTTGCCATTGTACAGTTTCTGGATTCTTAAACTGATACCTATAATCCCTCAAACAAAAGATGAAGCCCCGTACACACATATGGTTGAGCCATGAATCTAAACACTGTCATGATAAGATAAGAAAAGTTCAAATAATCATATAATCTTATTATGTTACTGATAAGTTTGTATTCATTGTTAACTGCATGTTCTTCTTTTGTTTGCATTCTTGTTGCTGGAAGATTGCACTAAGTTACGAGAGGGATTATAAAGGGTCATAAACATTGTATAAACATTAACCAATCAATGATCTTTCATAATCATCCCTTCATATTCATCTCTCTGTCAGTTAGCAGGAAGTCCTTCATTTACACACTAAATAGGAGGTTTCAACATGGAATGATCTTCCTGCTGCACGCTCTGCTTCAGAGGACTACAGCAGTAAAATGATCTACAATTGAAGGACTGACACGCACACACTGTAGCTACTGACCTACGATTTCATGTGGCAAAGTGTGCAATAATAACACATACTGTAGTTTGCACCACCTGTAATGTTTATTCATCACCATCTTGTACAGATTTTTTTATTATTCCACATACAAGTGCATTCCAGTTTTTCAGTAAGTTCAACACATTGACTATATTTCCATAGGGCGTGAAACAGGTCATCAAGCACAATACATATAGATACTTTCTTCACACTGAGGTAACTTTCATACATGTTTTTTTCTTTTTCTAATTTTTTTGCCCTCTATCTAAAATTGGAAGATGTTTTTTATAAGCGTTTATATTGTGGTGTCTTATAAAGCCCATTACAAATATCTGTGATAAAGGGCCATACATTTCAACTTTACTTACCACACACCACAAACTTCTTCCATACTTGACGTTATCGACTAGCTTGCAGAGGTTTTAAGGTCAGTATTATTGGTTTTTCTGGCACGAGAATGAGTTCGAAAGTACTCTGCACCTCCACGTGCCGCTGCTTCTCCACTCTGAAGTTCTCGAGCATCTGCACAAGGAAGAGTTGATGCGAGTAGTTAGTACGATGTGCGTCCACAGCACATAGTGCAGTGAAAATGCTCTTTACTGTGCACGTGTCTCACATGGATAAGGAAGATTTGCATCTCGGTCTCAGCTATTCTGCGTCCTAAACACTGACGGGGGCCAAAGCCGAAGCCCAAGCTTCTGAAGTAGTGTGTCTCCGTCCTCAGCCAGCGAGAGGGCAGATACTGCTCCGGACGAAAGAACACCTTGGGGTCTCTGCCCATTGCATAAAGTCCTAACTGAACCAGAGTCTTAATACAAACATACACACACAAAGAGAAGTGAAATGAAGAATGCCATTTACAATAAAAATCTTCAAATGCAAACAAAGAATTAGATTTATTTTAGATTTTATTTCCTATGTTTAATTGCCTCTTACCCCAGAAGGGATGTGGTAGTTTTGAATAATTATATCTTCTGCAATGTACCTTTGCAGGCTCACTGCAACGGGATGTAATCTGAGGTATGAAATTTAGATGCTTTAGATACTTAAAGGAAACATTGTGAAATGAGTGAACTATAAAAGCTTTTTCTCATAAAAATTACAATAAACATATTCCAAAGTAGCCTATTTGTATTTTTTCCTTTATTACAAGTATGAAGCATGGAAGATGTTGAGTTTGAATGTTTAATCAAAATATGAAGGGACTATGTAAAATCTTGTGACTGGCGTAAAGAAATGTCAGAACACTTCATATCAATTCAAACACAAGGAGCAATCTTACAATCTGCAGCCTTCTCTCTGTGCATCATTTCCAAAGCTAAACACATTTAATATTTTCACCTCAGAGTTTCCTTCAGGGCACCTTTGACCAAAGGAATGTGCTTCAGCATCTCCAGCATGTCTCCTTGGCTTGCAGCCCGAGCTGCAGCCACCTCCGACCTCAGCTCCTCTTGGAGGTTGGGGTGTCTGGCTAACTCATACAGTGTCCACAGGAGGGTTATAGAAGTCTAGGAGACACAAACAGAATTCACCAACCTTGAACTGCTGGAAACTGGTTTAGAAAGATATGACTTTTTTTTTTTTTCCTCTTACTGTATCTACTCCTCCAGCCATTAGTTCAGTGACGCTGGCCTTGATGTCTTCAATGGATAGCTTATCCAGCATGAGAAGGCTTGCCAGGACTCCTGGGTATTTGTTGGAAATTCCTGTGTCCTGACGTAACTGCCTGTAAATATTCTGGATGCAGCGGTCCGCTGATGCACCAAGAGAAAATGTAAATCTAACAACACCCCTACAGAAATTGTGATCAATGACTGCCATTAATCTTCGTCCTGGTTGCACTCCTTTCTTACCTTGGTTGAATATCCCATCCCAAGCCTCCACGTGGTCCTGCCACACCTTTGCCCCAAGCCTCCTCAGCACTCCAGGAGGTATGTACAGCATGGGGGAGGTAGTTTTGAACATCAGGGTGATGCAGTCAATAAAGTGTTGAGCATCAGGGTCGATGTAATCCAGCATCAAACCCAGACGCTCCCCATACAGCACTGAGCTCACGGCTGTGTAGGACAGAGACAACACATTATCTGAGAGGGTTACTAACTTCACACTGAGTGACATAAATGCCAAGAAGGATAACAGTCTTACACTCTAGTGCATATTTAAAGAGTTCTTGAGAGAGGTCTGTGGTCCATTTGTTCTGGCCACCCCACTTTATTTTCTTGTGAACTCTGGCCACAAAATCCTGGCCCACATCATCCAACAAAGGCACAAAGTTTTCCAGCATCTTCAGCGAAATCACCTCCTTGTTCAGAATCACACGGTTTGATCTCCAGTCTTCACCATCCCTATAGAAGGATTTGATTCATAGTTTATTAAGAAAGTGAAGGTTTCTTTCAAAGTACATCAAAATTGAGTAAAACAAACAAACAAAAAAAAAGGGATTAAAAGCACATACTTTAGCAGAACTCCATATTTGCGGTTTCTGTAGTCCCTGTATGATGTCCATGGTTCAACTCTTAGCCTTCTAGGGTAATGGCCCTCTGCTTTGAAAAGGATGGCAGCATCCTCTGGTTTGATGATATTTACACTTTCATAATAGCCTATTTTCTCTCTGACATGAAGAGAAGAAGAGAATAAAAGGAGATGAAATGCTGTATCAGCTGTTTGCTTTTAGATTATGTGACCTTGTAGGATAAAAGTTACTTTTCATCAACATGAAGTTTTTTTTTTCTGACGTCAATTAGTCATTTGTGTTTTGTCTGATGAAAAGACTTCACACTGTAAACTTTTTTTTTCTTTTTTTAAATGAAACTGCCTGGCCTCCATTACCTGTAAATGGGTCCAAAAGTGTTGAAGTTCTGCAGCATAATGCGGTGAAGGTTTCTGAAGCCATCCAGTTTCCAGAAGTTGTACAAGTTGACCAGCCCATTCTTCCACTGTCCAGGAACCTCATTGAAAGGCCTGACGATGCTGCTGCTTTCCGAGAACGACTGCCGGATCACCGGTATACTGCTGCTGCTGCGGCGCACACCTGATGCTTTCAGCTCCTCTCTCCAGGACAACGGCAGCGTCCCAGGACTCCGACACACACTCCACCTGGCCATCTCGACTACAAAAACACTCACTCTGCTTCACCCTGAACAAGTATTCTGGCTCTCCCAGGGACATCTGCAGCAAAAGAGGGAGGCAGGAGGTTGGTCTACAGAGTCAGGCCTCCTTGTTGCACTGAGCAAGACTCTCTAGATGAATTGAACAGCCCAATAGACCACAGGCACACAAGAAATCACAACTGTTGGAGAGTAAATTGTTGAAAAAAATAAAGGTAGTGTTAATGAGTAGAGATGATGCAAATTATGTTATTTAACAGTTTATTAATCTGTTTTTGTGAAACATGCTACATCTGAAAAAATGAATTAAATTGTTGATCAAATCAGATTAGCATTTTCCAACTTTCTTGTAAAATTGTTGAGATAAGCTTTGAAGGTTGGAGTCTTGTCATGGACTTTTATTCTTTTTATATCTACCATAACCTACTACACCTGGATTATTTGAGTTGACATGTCTTTTTTAATGCCTTTAATGGTTTTTTTTTTAATGTTTAGCTCTTTGCTCTGTGGCAAGATGTGTTACAGTCACCAGTAGCACCGATTCCTATTTTTGAGCAAGCATTGAGAAAAGTCTCCAAAACTTCAGTGCATCACTGTTTATTTACTGTCTTGGTACTGTACCTGACAAGTTATCCCATTTTATCAATGACTGCGGAATTGTGCTTTTTTTTTTTGCTTTTTTTTCCTACAGGCAGTCATCCATTTCAATGGACCTCTGGTGACAAAATGTAAGCAATAAAAACAACTTAATGTACAGTTCATAATTGCTCATCTTTAGAGCACCCTTCTACAGTTTTCACCTATTCAGCTTTCAGGCGTACAGCTTTAAGTTTTCAGTCCTGATATTGTTCTATCTGTACGTTTCCTTTTAATAACCTCACCATTTAGTAATTTAACACATCTCCACAGTTTCATTTTATGCCTCTCACATTGCTGCTATTATTATAATGTCTTTATACTTTTCAAAGTCAGAAAAATCAGATGTTAAATGAGATATTTTCAAGTCAGGTCTGTTATTTATTTTGTTTCTTTTCTTTTTTTAAATAAAATAGATAAAAGAGCATCCTTCAAGAATAGCAATTCCTTTTTACAGTATATGTGTGTTGCAATGTGTTACACTTAGGTCATCTATTGAGGCTTTTGAGTAGGTTTGCAAGTAGGTTTAAATTTTTGTAAAGACATATTTGTTTAACATGTAGGTGGGGAAAAGGTAAAACACAAATTCAGCTCATGAAAAATATAATTAGAACATATATTATAAACTTGTATTTCACAGTTACAATTAGGCATATTTCTAAACAACACAAATGAAGATGTAATGACAAAAACACCAAAGCTAATTTACTATGTTATTTCTTCAGTAGTTTTATGAGCTCTTCCAGCTTCATGGCTGTCCTGACGTCTCCCTGGACTCTCAGCCTTCCACTGGTGTAAGCAGAAAACGGCTGTAGTTCACCCTGGAACATTGCCAGGAGGTCGCAGTCACTCATGCTCAGAGTCACATCTGGCTCGCGAAACAAGGATCCTGATCCAGCTGCACCGCTACCTACAAAACACACAGACTTATTGCACTTATTGCAACCTTAGCTGATTTTTTTTTTTTTTTTTAAATGAAAAACCTCATTGAGACTGTTAACCTCCTTCAAATTTGACAGTCATTTCTTAGTACAATACAGCATATCACAGGTAGTAACGTCATTTAATACGATCAGATGTCTTTTTCTTTAACTGTATCAGAATGAAAGTTGTGTTTTAGTTTGTGTCTTTCAGCAGAGATGAGACTGAGTATTGCAACATTTCAAATCCATTATTTTACGCTCCTTCAAATCATTCAGGTTGATTTTTTAATAACAGGAAAAAAAGCAGGTCCTTTGTCATTGCCACCCCACATTAGGAACCATTTTCTTTTCCATTAGAATTGCACAGAAAAACCTTAGAAGTGTTTAAATTGCAGCTGACTATCCATATCTTCTCACCTGCATTGCATTTGATTAATTGAGTCCAACACCATGATGGCGTCTTTCTATTTTGCGGCATCTCAGAATTCTCATCACTTTAAACGTTTCTTATTGTAATTTAGTGCCCTAATGTCATGGTTACTTTTTCTATTCAAATTTTGACTTTTGTCTTCAGTGTTCATAATCCATTTTCATAATTACATGTACATTTACTACATCCAGGGAAGTTCAGAAAATGAATTTGAATGCATCCATTTCATGGATTCACAGCACCTCAGTAAAGATTGCATTTTATAATCAACCATCACCTTGGCTCAAATCCACATAGTAATTGTGGTGCTGTCCATCAGTCGAGCTGATTTCAAACTGGAAGCAGGCTCCAATCTGCTGGACCAAAGACTCAGAGAGAAGCTTCTGAACATCAATAAGCAGCTCCTCAATAGAACCTGGTGTGGTGACCACAGACTTGGGGCCACTACGGAGCTCATCTGAAAATGTTATGCTGTCCTCTGTGGAGATGGAGGCACACATTATTCTTAAAATGCATTACTCTCATGATCGTACAATGCACTGAAACAATTTTGAGTGTTTGACCTTACTCTGGTGAGGCTGTGAACTGCCACTGTGGCTCAGAAAGTGCATAGCCAGCTGCTGAATGGGACCAGTGAGGCCTTCAAGTCCAGGTACAGAGGGAGGCATGATGAGAGGTGCAGCATGGCCTTCCTCTGGGGCTTTCAGCAGAGAGCCAAGGGTAAGTTCTACCCTATCCACCTCGAGCCCCCAAGGACGAGTCATCTCATTTATGTCCATCTGCAGAAAAGATGGAAGACTGTTAAAAAAAAAAAAAAAAGGAAAAAGGGAAGGGGAAAAAAAAACAATAACTGCTCTGACATAAGAGCAAAAGGACTGTGGCCTCACCCCCAGATAGTCCCCCAGCTTCACTCTCTCAGTTTGGATTTCCCTCACAGTCTTTTTGGCCAAACTGTGGATCAAAGCATTCTGCGCTGTCATCCTGGTGGAGGCATTCAGGTCTTGGACTGACACCACTGACATGACTGGGTTCCAGATTCTGAACTGGATGTCAGCTCCCACTGACAACACGCCACCATCCTGAGTAGTCACCTGCATGGGGAGAATTGCAATTCATGGTCAAAATAGCTGCTGTGTTTATATGGGCTTGACAATGACCCAAATAAAAAAAAACAAAAAAAAACAAAACAAAACAAGAAATACAGAAACATTTCTTTTTTTTATTTGATTGAACAGTGTTGTTAACTTAAAAAAACTGGTCATTTATTTGGAAGCATTCACATGTATGGAACAATCAATAAAAATACCAGATAGATATGACACAGATGAATGTTCGAGACCTTAAAAGAAAAAAACAACTAAAAAGGAAACTAGAAAAACTGTTGATTTTTAGGTTTTTCTTGAAATTAACTCTTGTTCCAAGCAGGAACTCTCATTTGATTATGTATAAATATTATAGATGATCAATTATATGATTATATATAAAATATAACAAGCTGGTAAATTGCATGTCTTTAAAGTTTTCTATTTGTATTTGAATAAAACTTAAATGGACACAGACATGCTATAACATGCAATGGGCTACAGTTTTCTCTGAGTCAAATGTCCAGTTTCAAAATGATCAACAGAGGCTCAAGCCTGCCGCCTGCAGGACAAAGTAAATCATACATAACTACTAATGTGGCTGATGAGTAACTGAAGACACAATGTCACAAAATAAAAACTAAAACATGACACCAAGCAACATCGTCAAAGACATAATTAAAATAAGTAAACTATAATTTGACAATTCGGTAGAGCAACAGGTGTTTAACCATTATCAAACATTTATTGTTAGGTATGAACCTTCTGTCTGAAAATGATGTTCATACCTTTTTTCAAAATGTGTATGACATTAATAGCATATTGAAACACTATATTGTGGGCCAAAGAACACTGTAGAAAAGTTTTATTAGGTTTCATTTAGAAGAAAGAAAATAGTCTCTACATGAAATTAGCTTCAACAAGGCCTAGGGCTTTTTTTAAAAAAAGATTTCTGGCCACAGGCTGCTGCGTCTCCTCCTCCTTCTTAGTAGTAGCTGTTGTAGTATCAGAAGTAGTTGTTGTATTCTATATATTAATCATTCCATTCATTCATTGATTATGACATGCTGAGCACCACAAACTAGGTCCCATCTGGTTTCATTATATTTGACAGAAGGCAGATGGATTAAAAAGCACTTATGATCAGAAGAAATGCACCATACGGATAAAAGTATTTGGCCACACCTGTTAATTATTGAAATCAGATGTTGCAATCAGAAAATCAAGCACCTAACCACCCAGTCTCCATTTGCAAAAATTTGTGATACAAAACAAATCATCCTGAAGAGCTCATTGTTGTCCAGTTTGATGACAGGATACCACCTTTGCAAAAAGACAGTTGATTAAATTTTATCCCTGCTAAATCTTTTGCAGTTGTCTGTAAGTGGAATAATCAGAAAGGGGAAGCATTTAGGAACAAAAGCAACTCAGCCAAGAAGTAGAAGACAATCTAAAATCAGTGGCCGGTGTCAACAACTGTCAAGGTGTATGGTGCGTGGACATAAGCCAAAGCTTTGTTGATCCCATAGTTGCAAAATTCCAAACTTCCACTGGCAGCATGTAAGCCTAATATCGCCAAGTTCTGTGCCAAGCATCAGCTGCAGTGGTTTAAAGCACATGTTCTGTGGAGTGAAGAATTGTGCTTCTGTTTGGCAGATGCTGGGACAACAATACTTGGCCTGACAACATTGGGCTAAATGTGCAGATGTTTTGGAGGAAGGATAAGGGTATGTGGCTGTTTTTCAGTTTTTGAGTGAGGCTGTTTTCACTTAAATAAAGACAGAGATTTCTGGACAATGCTGTGTTTAAACTTTGTTACAACCGCTTGGGGAGGGGTATTTTTCATTTAAACATGACTGTACCCAAGTGCACAAAGCAAGGACTAAAAAGAACATGGTTGGAGTTTCATGCAGAAAAACTTGACTGGTGTGCACTGAGCATGTGTGGAATAAACTGGATTAAAAACTGTAAACCAGGTTTTCTTGTCCAGCACAAGTACATGACCTAATAATGCTCTGGAGTATGAATGGGCACAAATTTCCAAAGAAACTGTTAAATTGTGTCTGTGTGAAAAGCCTTCCAAGAAGACTGGAAGCTGTCATAGCTGCAAAAGGGAGACCAAGTCCATATGTATTCAAATACAATGTTGTTACAGTGCCTGTTGGTTTAATGTTCAGGCATTTGATTTCTTCTGTCCATATGGTGTAGTTCTCATTTGAGGGTAAACTTAGTTTACTAAAGTCTGAGACTTTAAACAGCTAATGAACAATACCACATCTGGAGACTTACCTGGCAAGGAGGGATGTTGAAAGCACGAGTACGCAGGTCTACTTTCTGCCACTGGTCAATGAGTGGCAGCACAAGGACAATACCAGGTCCCTTTGGAGGACAAACTCGACCAAGACGGAACACTACTATCCTCTGGTAGTTTGGTACTGTCTAAGTACAAAACAAATCAGAGTTGGGCATCTTTATTTTGAGTGAATGGCTGTGAGTGTAGGTGACTGAAGTCCATTTAGTCATCTTACCTTTAGAACGAACCATCCTGTTATTGGAAAGGTTATGAAAGTGCAAATGTAGACAAGAAAGATGACTATCAGGTTACAGATCCAAGACATCCATCCCTGAGAGGTATCTTAAGGAAAAGTCACACGAAATCAGAATATGAAACAATGACCATAAAGAAAAGGTCTCATTTTACATGGACTAAAAATGCATCATGGTCTTTGATTTATAGCATATTTGATCCTTTTTTCAAGCGCATTATTAATGATACGTGGAAGCTTATGCATTTTACAGTGTTCTTAATTTTTTTAAATGTACATTTCATTTTTAAACTATTGTAAACAACGTGGACTAAAATACTGATGACTCTACACACAAGAATGTGCACACTGAAATAAATTCATATCACTATTTTATTTTTTTTATCCTACACTAATTAAAGATATAAAACATGCATCTTCTCGTTTCTCCACTTCATTTGAGGTCTGGGGCTTAAAGTTTGTGCTTTGAGGGATTTGCTTCCCAATTACGTAATTTCTGAAATTATATTGAAGATATTCTGTTGGGGTTTTTTATTGTGTTTTTGTTTTTGTTTGTTTGTTTTGCTTTTTTGCTTTGTTTGTTGTTTTTACCATAAAAATCTAATAAAAAATCAAATCAAATAAATTTTTGACACGTATGATTGCTGATGCTGGTTTAAATAATAAAAAAAACAAAAACGGGGAAAGCTAGCTTGTTTTTGTTACGGGAACTTTAACGTAATTTTTTTGAAGGTGTATCAAAGAGTTTAAAGTGGTTTGGCATACTTCATTACATTATCTTACATCCTATTCGCTTATGGTATAAGACCAGATTCCGTGAACAAAGCCTCTACCTTTTGTATTACATTTATTGAATCCCAAATTAAACAAGTCTAAACGGCTCTAGCAGGTTACCCACCAGTGTAGTCGTTTGCAGAAACATTAGGGATGTAGTCAAAGGAAAGTCCTTTGTGGTAGCTGTGCCGTGTGAAGCTGTCAGAGTCCACAAACAAACCCGGAGTCCTCGGAGCGGTGGAGTCTTTTTGGGGGATCAGCTGATACGACTTACTAAACATGGCTTATTTTCCCTTAAAGCTATTTCTTAGCACTTATGCGTGCGAAACCTCCCAGAGAAGGAAAGCAAATTACTTTCAACTTGATATAAGTTAGCTCATTATAGCTCCACTATGGCAAGCCGTTTCAGTATTTATTCCATATCCTTGATATCAGACCTCTCCACTAACTAACTAACTAACTAACTAAAAAGTAAAGGACCACAACTGTCATAGCAACAACTACCGTGTTTTGCTGATGTCCTTCTTCTCTGAGCTTCCTCTTGAGTTAATGTGCTCACTACCGCCATCTAATGATGCTGTGGCGCAACTGGAGTTGTCTGAAAGAAATTAGTAAATTGCTTGCAATTCTTCTTTCTTGATTCACTTTAATTTAGAATTAAAGAACATCAGTTATTGACTCTTTTATATCCTCAGATCTCAATAAGTGCAATAAGAGTTTTTTTCACCTGATTTAATAGGAGCTTAACCAATTTCAGGTTGTCCAAAATTCAGATCACCCCAATTTTACACTCTCTTTACTGGTTACTAGTGAATTTTAGAATACATTGTAAAATTTTGACTCTATCTTTTAGAGTCTTTCATGGTCAAGCTTCTTCATACATTTCTGACTTGTTACAGCCAAACATCCCAACCTGGAACCTGAGGTCAGCAGGTCGCATGTTACTAGTGGTCCTAAAAACCTGATACAAGATGCAAAGTGATCGCTCCTTTACAGCAACAGCACTGAGGATGTGGAATGCTGAACCTCTGCCAAGATTCTGTTGATGTTTTTAAGAACCAGTTAAAGAGTTTTCTTTTTTGACAGGCTTTTAGTTGAAAGGGACCTTTACTGGATTACTGTTTGTTTTTAACTGGTATTTTTATCATTATACAGTTTGTTTGTTTTTACCAGTACTTTTAACGTACACATTTTGATTTTTTTTTCTTTTTTTATCATTTTCATGTGCCTTGTGAAACATTTTGGGATGAATGTGTGTGAAAAGAGCTATAAAATTTACTTAATTAAATAATTTAATTATGTGGAAATACTACAATTTTTGAACCCAAACATTAGCTACCCGCGGGCTACCAAAAACATGCAGAATAAGGTGGGTGAAACATAAAGATGTCAAAATTGTCTTGGTTACTCAAGAAAACTTATTGCTGCTCTCTAATTATTTACTACATGGCATATGTGATTTTACAAGTCACTGTATCCATCATAAAATGTTACAAGAAATACAAAATGAAGTGAAACTGGATGATAACATGTGGCAGTGTGGTAGTTTTTACTGTCACCTGTGAAATAATTTTTAATTTCTACTTTATGTGACCTGTCTGTTAATAGTCTTATACACCATCGTAATTTGTCATGTTATGTGCAGGTGTTCATTTTATTCTCTCTAGGTCTGTCAAATCCTTGTGGGAAGACATCCTGCTAGGGAGGAGTACACACAGAGAAAACTTTTAACTTTGTGCTCTGAGCTCTATTCATTGGCTTGATGTGTGCATGTGTGACATTTGCTCCCTGTATAACCTCATTTTGGTTCCTTTAGTAAAATGAAGGAGCACAACAACTTTCCAGAGATGATTATGTGTGAGGAATCAAACATACAAAAAAAAAAAATTTTAATTCAAGTCAAATACATTCACAGATATCTTCATATTCCTTTCCTTGCAACAGTGTCACACAGAATGATTGGGTAAGTCTGTGGTTAACTAAATATGACATAGCATTGCAGAACTGTAAAATGATGTAACTGAGGAAAAGCTGTAATGAATCTAAATGAGCCATTTGTACAACATGTTTGATGTGATATAGCAGTTAAAGCAAGGTTAATACAAACAATCGTGTTGCTGTATTCAAGAAAACCGGGATCCTGAAAGAGAAGCAGCAACATGCTCATAGTTGCTTTTGTAGTTTATCCCTGAGGCTTACCTACAGTGACAAGTCAAAATGACTTAGTTGACAGAACCTGCCTCCAGTTAAGCTGCATGTGAAAGATGACATATAAATGAAATATACAACCAAGACAGCTTGTTGATAGCTAGACTTTTTTTTTGCTTTTTGCTTATGCTTATTTAGTTTTTGAACATGTCACACAGCAGCTTTTCCATGGGTGTGCTACCAATGGTCCTGTGAAAGAACATCTGCTCTATTTTCTCAGAAGTCACAAAATGGAGGGATGGCAGCAGAAGTAAAAGTCTCCCGAATCTTGTTGGACAAGAACAAAGAAATGCAAGTTTAATGTCTCTATTGCCACATCTGTAACAAAACTTCACACTTTTCTGTTTGAATATCTTGATATTCTGTCAGGCAATAAAACACAAGTGTCACCTGGCACTCTGGTCGGGGTATGCTGACTGGATGTGCTGATTCAACAACACCTGTGACTGGTCCTGCAGATTCTCCACCTGCTCCGGGTCTTTGAGGCTGCGTTTTTCTGCAACAGTGAGTCAAACAGCAGATATAAATTACATAATCCAATCAAGAGTTAACACAGTGGCTGCGGGAACGATTGCTTACCTGGTTTAAACAATACAATAGCCTTTAGACAGGCAAACTCAGTAGGGTCAACTGCCAGAGCCTTGAAGCGATTAAAGACCTCTTCCAGGACCTGTAGGTCAGATGTGGGAAGGTTGATCTTGGCCTGGTGTTTTGGGGAAAGCTCTGGCAGAGACAGAAGAGGACAGCTCTCCATGGGCAAGGACCACTGGATGGCACACAAAAGGAACATCTCACTCCAAGCTTCTTCCAGCAGAATCACCTGAAGATGTCCCAGAAATATTATCAGGCTCGCACACATTTGAGTATATGAACTGTGTTCATGGGTACAAGTTCATTGCAAAACTATACAAAGCAGTTCAGTCAATCAGCCTCACCTGGTCTCGAAATGGCAAACAACCAAATATTGGCAAGTTCTTTGCCCACTTGACGGACATGAAGAGGAGTCGTGCTGATGTCTCATAGACATTCTCTGAACAAGTGGACGTGTAAGGGAACACACGGCAGTCAATGGGAGAGCGATCCCTCTCTGTGTCATTTGTTGTCACATCAATATTCTCATCTACTGTATAATAGAAGAGAAAAGAAACAAAGACAGTTTGTCCATCAACGCCTCTAGGAGTCCAGTACTGTTCAGTTTGAAGGCAATAAAATGTAAATATCCATATCGACTTCATATGTAAAGCTATCCTCCTACGTATGACCTTACCGTCCTCAGGCTCCAGTTTTGCACAGGTCTCTGCTGTCAGCAGGCTGACCATAAAGCGGTGGCCACTATTTGGCTTGCTGCAGGCCTGGATAGTAGCTGAATTGGAGGCTGTTGAAGTGACCAAAGGTCTACAGATTACAGATGAGTAAGTGTCAGTGGGGGTGAGGTCCTGCGTGGTGGCCAGGTGCTCCTTTTTAGTATCCACATTTATGGAGTCTAAACTGACATGTGCTGTGCTTCGGGGCTGTCGCTCATTCTGCACAGCTGCCAAGAAGGAAAGGTGAATAATATATCAAGGGAAAAAAAAAAACTGATAGACACTTATATGAGCAGATATTATAGACAGCTTATCCCGGGCTTTCTCACCATCTTTATTCATGCCAGCTTGGAGACACTTTTTTAGCCGACAAGCTTGGCACTGGTTGCGATGAGCCTTGTCAACAGGACACCTGCCAGTTCCAGCCTGACACCTACGATGTTAAAGGAAACACTTTAAAAGAAAACAAACAAACTTCCAGTCACAGAAAGCTTTGAGTACTCCACGACATGTCTAACTGACCTGTAGATGAGTCTTCGTCTCACACTGCGTTTGAAGAAGCCACTGCAGCCATTGCAGGCGTAGATACCATAGTGTTTGCCACTGCTTGAATCAGCACACACTTTACAAAGTAAGCCTTGGTTAAGTGCTTTATGTGGACTTGTTTCTGTTTAGAATAAATTACAGAAACAAATAAAATCATTTTTAAATTCTTTTCTTTCTTTCTTTTTTTTTTAGCATTAATTGAGCTTTAGAGAAAGATGTTTCATTAACAATATTCTTAAAGTATTTTCAGCTACTTTTGGGTTTAAGATTTAGACTCTGTTTTCTTTTGTTGCACCATAAACTCATTGTTTTTTTTTCTCTTATAACTTTTTATATATCTCATATATAACACAAAATGAAAGGTTTACCTGCTTGAGTTCCATCTTTGCTCTGTTGTGTGAAGTCGCTGGAGTTGTCCGAGGAAAACACATCCATTTTCATCATGTGGTCTTCCATCTTACTTGATCCCTGAATATTTCAATGAATTGCTTTTGAGGTATAAGAAGTGATTCCCAGAAGAATTGAAGTGATATGAAGTGTTTTCTGTGTAGTTATCTGCCTGCATCAAATTATGGACGCATATCATTGTTCAAAAAAAGAACAAAACTTGAAAATGAAGAGGATCCAGTGTCGATGTCCTTATTGTGTCCTGATGTTATGTGGGGTCAGTGCGGTCACAATTTGCCTTCTTTCTTTCTGCCCGCCAGCGTCCGTGTGAGAGCTTGAGTTGTCTGGGGGCTTTCTGGAGGAAGACAAGAAGATTACCACCAGGCGCTGTGTAAGCAAATGCTGATTTGTCATCCTCTTAATCTTTACTGTCTATAGGGGTAAATCAATCAGTCACACCATTTATGGGCCTTAAACTTTTTCAACAACGGCCAAAAGGAATCACCAACTTTTTTTTACCCAATATTTCACCTACAGTTTTATTAGGAAATATCCTGTCAGCTGTCAATAAACAGCATGGATGCACAACAAACAATAGAGTAAAGCATGAATCGTTCCTGGGCTGCTGTTTTTGAACAACAGAGAAGTAAATTTTTGAGTGAGATTATTCAGCATGGCACAAACATGAAATTTATTAACAAACTACACCACGACCTAAACAGTCTTTTGATTTGCCAAAAAAGAGTTTAGTTCTACTTAATATTTTTATATTGCAAGTGGCTTAAATGCTTTCTTTTTGGTGCAACTATAGAGGTGTATTTTTACAAAGTTACGCACCGCTGCATGGGTATCACTTCAAATGTGTTAAATGTATTTATCACTAACATAATTCCAGTTCTTTTTCTCATCCTTCTGTAGTCAATGTCGTCAGGTCAACGGGGTGATTCTGCACAGTAAACACATTCCCTCTGTGCCATATTGGCCTTGTCAATGACACTTACAGCCTCAGGAGAATACGGCCACCCCAAATCAGGAAAGTGGCTTAACCATCCGTAAAATGTGCTCTCCCACTAGGACAGGGATCACGAGAAAGGGTGATGAGTAGAAAAACAATTAGTCTAGAGACTGAAAGAGCAGCATCCAGTTGACCCTTAATGCCACTCTTTTGCCATATGGTGGCTGTTCTCTGAAGCATCCGTCTGCCACATTAAGTGATCCAAGTTCAGTTAAGTATTGACAATTTTTTTCCCCTTCTCTTTACCTTGAGTTATCACAAAGTAAGTACCAAAGATGGTTACAAACTTTTATTTTCTAAATTCCTGATTCAGCTGATCAAGGTTCATTTTAATAATAAAAATGTAAAAATGTAACAAGGATGTTGTGATCTGCTTTGTCCAGCAGCTTCTTTTATTTCTGCAATTCTAAATTATCTTTAATATGAAGAGTGAATTAACTATTGAAAATAGAGCTCTCCCTGTTGGCCTAAATTGGTCTGTATAGTGCTCACGTGGCTATCTGAACTCTGGTTTGTTCTGTTTTTGTTTTTTTAATCTGTATGTATCTGTGTATATATATGTATATATATATATATATATATTTACATCATTTATTCTCTATAAATTATTCTGAATTATACCAATCAGCACATAACTGTAAATACATTCAATCACACTGCAGTAGAACTGTTCCTTACTGTTGCTTTATATTGTTTTTCTATTATATTGTGTTATTGTATAGTGTATTATATTGTATTTTCACATTTTTTCCTCCATTTCTTATGTATATTGTGCTGCTAATGTCTGGCAGTTACCACACAAATTCTGTTCTGTCGCTGATACAATGGCAATAAAGTCTTATCTTATCTAAATACAAAGGTGTGGGTTTCTGTTTTTCTTAGACTGCATGTCAGTAAAACATGAACAACTGAAAAGAGACAAACTTCACTTTTGCTTATGCTGAACTGGTTCAGCTGGTTTTGAGAACCCTAATATCTACAGCCAGTACTGCAAATCAAATCATGCATCTGTCATTGTTAATGAAAAAATGTGTTAATTAAAGGATGGAGGATGTCCAAGCAACAAAGTTTCTGAATTGCTATTGTTTTTGTTTAAACTATCATTATTTTTCTACCTCCAAACTCAAGTAGCAAAAACCACAACTTGTGCAGGCCCTGTGGTTCATAGACTCCAACACAGTGAAATGACTAATGCAGGTAAAATGACCCATGGATGGCTCTATTATAATTTTCTCCATCCATCCATTTTTTTTTTTCATCCCAGCTTCCATTGGGTGAGTGGTAGACAAGCACTGCATTGATAGAAAACAAAACAGAATAAAATAAACAAGCGTTCATGCAAACTAAAAAGACAGGTAAGATCACTTGACCAACTGCAATATGAAACCAACTGCCTTTGCATGTGTTCATTTGAATACAGTCTTGATTGAAACTACAAACTGGTGTAAGAATTACGGTGTTGAGAGCTGTAATCTAGATAACCACATACTACACAGGTGTTCCTCACATATCAGCTTGGTCTGATTATTTGTTGCGCATGTGCATGTTCAAAGTCATTAATGAAAAAAATATATGTTGTCTGATACATATAAGATCTAAAATTACTTATAAATCTATTACCTATGTCTACTGTATTCTTACTACATATTTATAGAATATATTTTCATTTCCTGGGCGTATTTGGATGCACAAAACCTCCAGGTGTTAGCACAGCGAAGATGCTGCATCTATCAGCAAAGTGCTGCTTTGAGATTTTACCTGCTGGGGATAGCTGTCACGTTCCTCCCCACCTGAGTCTCGTGATTGTTGTGCAGATACAGGTCAATCTTTAGTAGCATGCAGCCATGAGCCAAGTGATTATGTATTTAGTGGAAACTTTTATGATGACAGAGCCCTGCAGGTGACTGGACACACGTCACTGGTAAAACCCTAGCTCAGTTCAGCTGGTTGCTTGTCATGTCAAAGCAACCAGCTTTTCAGTCCTCAAATCCTCACATGCATGCACTCTTTCAGGCACTATCAGACACAACCGAGGCGAATGTATCAAATAACTTTTGCTGTAGTCAGCTTCAAAATGCCCTTGAAAGGTGTCCTTGCATGCAAGTTCACAAATCTATGCATCAGTCTAAGGAGCTTTTTGATATAATCTCCTTTTATGTCAGGTCTTGTCAAAGAGTGAGATTAACTTTTCAAGTTATTTTCATTCTCTTCGTGTACAGAGACCCAAGTGCATCAAGATGCTGAAGCATGAAATTTATATTAACCGATGATGAATTTTCTCATTTCTTTATTTATCAAGTTCAGGACAACTATTGGCTACTTTTGTAAGTAATTAAACAGTATCAAAAACATTTATAACCTTATTTCCTAAAAGGTCAAATCTATATAACGCATAAAGGAAATAAAATGTAGAGGCACAATAATCATATTCCTTTACTGACCCCTCTTGATTAAGCTTTGTTATGTTCAGTTCAGCATTTCATGTGGTCCCCCTAAAGTCAGATGAAGAAGAAAGACTGAGGTGTCAGCACTATGACTAACAGGGATTACCCCCCCACCCCCCTTGCCATCTGCTGCTACTACTGTAATCCACACAATGAGCACATCAGTTATCTCAGTCCATATCAAAATCATGTCAGCTCAACTCCATGAGAATTAACACCAGTGATAGTTACTGCAAAATCCACATCACTGATCGCAAAAGAATCAAGGTCATTTGGTTTGGATGAATTCTTTAAAACATCTGACTTTTTATTATTATTTTTAATTATAAATGGAATATGAACTGCACAAACTGCAGAGACTATTTTAGATCCAGACTGAATAATTTTGTGACATAATTTTTAATTCACTGTGCCTTTGTTGTCTTATTTTCATTTCTCTTTTTTTGGAGGGATGGAGGGCCTGAAAAAGTAAAAAAAAAAAGAAAAGAAAAAAAAAGCCTCATTATTTTGTTCTGTTGTTGTTGTTTATTAAATAATTAATTTTTATAATGGACACATTATCCAAGTGAATTTAAATGCACAGCAACATAATGCAGCCACAACGTTAGTGTCAATATCCACTTGGCCTCTAGAGGGAGACACACACCTCTTGACTGTGTCATGAAAATGTGATAACAGGAAGAGGAAACGTATCTGATTAGAGTTGAGTGAAGCCACATGAGTCAGACCTGCTGAACTGGAATCTTTATAGGATTATATATCACTGCAGAGTTATAGTTACAACGTCTTCAGACATCCATTGTTCATTGACTGACTTTCCTCGCATTAGCTCAAAAATGATGAGAGCTTCCTTCGTATCCAGGAAGCTTTGAGACACAGGTTAGTTCTAACATCTGAAGATTTCAGCAAGTGACTGCCAAACCCCTGCCCCCTCCTCCTCCACACACACACACGCACACACACACACACACCAACCCATTTAGACCCAGATCAAGCAGAAAGTAAGATTTCCTTTGACAGTGTAATTGGATGCAAAAGTTTGATTTGCCTTGTATTTCTATTCTGAGTGTTACATTAGTAAAATTATATAATTCATTTACATGATTGTCACAAGAGAGCACCTGCACATTTCCCATGATGATTCATTTGTACCAAGTGAGCAAAGCATAACAATTTGTTTTTGCATGTTCCATATCCGTCACTGCCAAATAGCTTTTCTTTTTCCATAATGTTTCCTGTTGTTGTCAGTCCTGAGACTTCTAACACCTGCCTAAGGGGTGTCTGTGGTGCAAACTTTCCAAAAGAGCATTTTTGTATCACTGAAAGTCAGTGCTGAGATCCTTTTTTCATAATTATCATACCTGGTAAACTCAGTATGCATACACTCCATGGAAAATGATCAAATTCAGACAATGCTTAAAACAGTCTTCTCAGAACAAGCTTGTTTTTTATTGCAAAGGCATCTTCCAATTCAACAACACTACAATATACTATACAACACTACATATTTTACTTGATGGATTAAAGAAAATGCGCAAAATTGTTAAGACTTGGATCAAGGAGTCTCACCTTACTGTTTAATCTCTGCTGTGGTATACTTGCAGTGCAACTTCAAGTTATTTATATTTTTGTAGATTTTTAAGTAATCAGATTAACACTGCAATACATTTTTATATTATAGTTATTAAATATTCAAAAAGTTTTTGTTTTTTTTCAGTTTACTTTAAATATCCAAATAAGTCCCTGAGAAAGTACTGGAGTATTTTTCCATTTTTCCTGAAAGTAAATATGTAAGAAGAACTTAATCCATTTCATATACCCAAAACATTTTTAAATACTTATTAGCTAATAGTGAAACCATCAACTTAGTTCATTTGAATTCTCAAAAAAGTCTGTATGTCAATCCATCCTTAAACACCTTGGTACTCATGTTTGCAGTGTCCCACATACAGAGGCTCTGCTTGGATTCCACGCCTACAGAGGAAGTGAAGCAGAAGCATGACCATATAATGAGCCAACTTTATGAAAAAGAACGCTGAGTTTTGTTAAAGTAGGTCAACAATATTGTAAATTCTTTAAAGATGTTGGATGTGAACTGTCATACAGGCTGAATACCTCAGGAGCTTGCACCGAAACTCTTGCAATCGAGGAAATGCGTTGTCCACACTGGCGGTCTGCTTCTCATCACTCCACAGTCTCTCTGCAGCAGCACTTGCCCTCGGCCTTGGCATTTGGGTTTTACAATCAGTATAAATAATGAGAATTTTTGTGCACACACCTCACAAGGTACACTAACTTCAGGACTTAAGCAAGTTTTATGATCTCATACCAGAGTCGTGGGGAGAGATTGGCGGCATCTACATATTCTCCCCACAAGCAGACTTCTCCCCCCATCACCAACCTCTTTTGATCTTCGGTACCTATGAAGTGGGAAAGAAAAAGAAATATTTCTTTTAAATTATGGATTTGGTTTTGTGAGTTAAACGCCACCCAGAAACTTCACTTCAAATTTATCACACCACTTCAAGTCAAGACTGTGCAAGTCTGTGTTTAAATGGTTTTCCTAATAGACTATGTTTACTGGTTTCCCCCACAATCAGACACGATTATCAACACAAAACTGAGACATACTATTGACCATGAATATGTCAGAGAAGTTCTACAGTTGCACAAAAGTTATGCCAGTATTGGCAACTGCAAATAGGGTTGGTGTACTGTGCATGACCTTTTGGTAATCCTACCCAGCTTTGGTAATCCGATTGAGCTCAGCCTGATAACTAGCTGGGACACCCTTCCAGATGTGCAGTAGTGACCAGCTGAAATCTCATCATATCTTGTACTGCTGTGGAATTCTGTATTTATATTTTCCATTTAGTATGATAACAGTGATTAAGATAATAGTCACATGAATAAAATTACGTTCTTACTGAGTTTTTCTTTTTTTTTTTTAAACAAGACATGGTCATATAATTTCCCCTTTATTTTAAGTATTATTGAATTGAACTGAATTATAATTTTTTTTACTTTACTTTATTTTAACCCCTATTTGTTCTTGTATTGTTTTTTTTTACCAGTTTTTCCTTCCTTTTAGCCGGAGCACTGTTGTATCCTTACGTGTCCTCTTGTACGCCCTTCTGCCTGTAAATGTTTTTATGTTGACTGCTCACTGCAAACAGAATTTACCAAATGGTACTAATAACTTTTAACCTTGAATTGAATTGAAGTGAATTGGTTCCAGCAGACTGTGACCCTAAATAGGAATAAATGGGCATGAATAATGGATGGATGGATGAACTGATCCATGTGATGGACTGGAGACCTGTCCAGGGTATAACTCCACCAGACCCCTGTCACCCCAAGTGTGCTTTAATGTCCTTTTACCATTTAACTTTTATCTCGTGTTTCATTTAGGTGCATCTGAGCTTTTAACAATGGCATGACATTTGTAGAAAACATGTCTATCATTCAAATGTGAAAGAGTATCATAGTTCAACTTTTCAAAACAAGGCTCTTTAACTTGCTACTCTGTTTCAATATACTAAAAGCTAAATGTGCCATACATATCCACACCTAAAACCTAGACAATCAATCAATCAATCAAAACTTTATTTGTAGAGCACTTTTCCGACAAGAAAAAGCAACACAAGGTGCTTTCCAAATTTAAAAAGCAATGTCCCACTACCCTCTCCCCCCATACACCTTATCACCACACACACATACGCATACACACACAAATGTTTGTATGGCTGAGCACAGAGAAGCCAGGTGAGGAAACACTAACACAGGAGTCACCTGCACCGGGAGTCCACCAGGCTATGAAGACATGCAGTACATGGCTTCATTGTGACTGTGCAGCTCGGCAAATAATTGCACAGCGTTTGATTTCCATTAAGTCTGGTTCACTTCTATCAGAATGTCATTTGGAGTATTTTTGTAGAAACCGTGTTTTCCAACACCATCTCTCAAAAGTCTCCAGAAGTATTTTTTCCTGCCACCACAGTAACACTTCAAGTTTTCTTTTTGTGTTTGCAGTTCAGTGCAGAAAGTTTTGTAAAATAACTGACAGTATGAGGTGAAAGAAGGACACACCAAAGCTACACATTGGAGTGCATTATGAGCTGGTACCATACTACAGCTGTGTCCCACTTCTAGTCTGCATTCTAATTTGGGTATGTTTTAAATTCTCTTTATATGCACCAAAGTTACAATAAAAAAATGTGTTTACAGTCTTTTCTATATATTTCCATGTGTGACAGAAAACATCAATTATGCATCAGCAGCAGCTTTCACTGCCACATTGTGGTCGGGTTACAAATATTTTTTGTCATAGTGACACTAAAATAAGTTTGGTTTATGCAAACATATGTAAATGTATGTAATATTTCTCTGAAAACCATGTGTGAGCTGTAACTGATTGTTAGAAACAAAAACACAGCAGTTAGTACAACTCAAGCTGCAGCACACAAGTTTTTTTCTGACCCATGAAGGCAAGGGGCCACACGGTGTAGTAGCGGGCCCAGTTGTGCGTGGGTCCTGGCTGGTCCAGATACCATGGAGAGGCCAGAATTACCCTGAGACCTGCTTTAACCACCCTGCGTACCTCACACAAGTAACAGCCCTGTTTCCATACCTCCACCACCGACAGAGAACTGAGCTGGAACACAAAGCTCAAGACCATTAGAGATGAAATGTCTGATAACACGCTACTTTGAATTGTTGAACTCAGTCATCAAATTTAAATACACACACACACACACACACACACACACACACATATATATATATGTATATATACTTTCCAAC